>JADRCC010572963.1:6272-16275 GCA_019843855.1 Hylomyscus alleni | reverse complement strand
TAAGATAAAATATAGACTTAGAAACTGTTAACTCAGGTGTACTTAAAGGGAGTATTGCTAGCCATTTTGAGTTTGGAAGTCCAGAGTCATTGAGTGTGATTGTCTTTCATTCCTGAATCCAGAGCTCTTGGGTGGGTGCAGAGCAGTGTGTGCACCTGCAGGATCACAGCAGATTGGATTAACAATTACTGCTACAAGAAACACCTGAGTTTGCGAAAGTAACAAATAATTCTACAATTACTAAAGCAAAGCAACAATGCACTGTTTCTTTATTAGCAATATTGGATATTCTCGCACTTCAACATTTTTGGAATTCTTGTAAAGACCTAAATGACAAGAATAAAGGTTTTAAAAAATCATAAGTTCTTGATTATATCTCTTAATAAAAAAGTAAAATCCCTTAACTAATCTTTCTTATGAATAGAAGTGAACTTTAATTTATATTGTTTTCCAAAAAGCTAATTATTTTGAATTTTTCCTAATATCAGTTTCAGCATTTATCATCTGTATATTATACAACAACCATTTTTGATGTGTTGAATATTTATCATCACTCAAAGTTAGTTAAAAAGGTATTATGGTTATTTTTATCAGACAAACTTCTCTACTGAGATAATAAGACCTTTCCAGCTTTTCTATTCCATGGTCCACGACTTCTCCTGTCCTACCTATATATCAGTGGCCACGGTGGTTCCAGAAAGTGCTTTATAGTGTATTGTCCAGACCATGCCACATCTCTGTCTGAAACTGCCTCTTGTCTTCTCTTTACAGCAAGAGAACACTTTTTTTTTTAAACAGATATTGTGACATAAACATGTGCAAGCAGCTTGTTCTATAAGCTGTCTTTTGAAAATGTCATTTCTTCATCCCATATGATTCTCTGTGTTCTATATACATTATGATTATAGGTTCTATTCATTATTATTTGTAAACACGTTACTCAGGTTTACTACAAAAAGACAAAATGTTGCTTATTTATTTCCTCATCAAGCAAGTGGTTGCCCTGGCTCTTCTGTTCATATTCTCTGTGACTTTAGCAAGATACATAATCTCTACCTCATCTGATAAACAGAGTTTTAATTATACAATTCAGTGAGTGAATTCACATTCTTAGAGTAGTGACGGTGGTGCTATAAAAATTCCATGAATGCAAACAGACATTATTGAATCAATTATTCATATTCAAGATTTTCTTCATCAGTATGAGGCTAACAAAAGTTCTCAATAAATATTTCTGAAATTGAAGTAGGGAACTAAGGAGCCATAACTGTTCATTAAAGTGAACATTGATCACCAACCTCATTATCATCACTATTATCACCTTTAAAACATTCGACATGAGCCAGGTGTGTTAATTAATAGTAAGATGCACGCTTACACTTGTACTTACAACCTATGGGAATATTGTCACGATATAGTATTACTTTGCTACTTTGTAAGTGATTTGGCAATTCTAACTTACAAACTAGCAGTATGCTATGTTCAAGGGCAGATTTATTAATATTTTTATAATGATAGTTACAAAAAGAAGTCATAATTTTTCATATACAGTACCAAGAGCATGTTTGTTCATCAGAAGCACATATTGTAGATGACATTGGGTAATGGAAAGAAAATTGCCATTAGGTTTATTGTGTTTTGCATATCTGCAATAACTCATAAAAAATAGAAAAGATAAACATCTCATATTTCAGTTGAAACTACAACTTTGTTTCAACTCTGTGAACTCTAAGCTGAATACATTTCCAGTTTGGGGAGAAGAAACTATATTGCAAGTAGTTTTAACAATTTTAACACAGTCAGAGCAAACTAACTCTACTGATTTTATTGCACTTGAGTTCAACATTTATCTCTGTGGATTATTCTTTGAAATATTTTTTAAAATATAAGTAAGCTTAGATTTTCTTTCCCTACTTTTTGGTTATCTTAAGGTACATTTCATATGCCAAGGAAAGAGAAAACTAGATGTTATCTTCCCTCCCATCCTCCCTCTCTCCTTCTCTTTCTCTCTCTTAATCTCTCTCCCTCCCCCTCTTCTCCCTGAAAGATTAACTCATATTTTATTATTTCTATCAGCTGTGGATATCTGCCAAAAGTCTGAGCTTCCTCTTACTAATAATTTGGGCACTTTGTTTTTTCTCTGAAATTCCTCCAGCCTTTTTTACCATTCACCTGCTTGTGATACTCCATTGTTAAGTACCTGGACTTTCCTAGGTCCTAACTCAAAAGCATGGCTTTCTCCTTCTCTTCCTTTAATCCATCTCTTTCCTCCAACTAGCTGCTAAGAAAGAATATTTGCCTGCATTGTTATTTTTCTTTCAAAATACAAAAAAATTTCCCCAAGCTTCCTCATGAAAAAGACTGATGATTGATGGTTATTTATAGTAAAACATAAACTTAAAAATAATATTTTGTATAAAATTACTCACAGGATGGTGAATTAATATTGTTTAATGAAACATATTGTCTAAATTTTCAGGATGTATTTTCTGTTGGTTTGGGTGTTTTTGTCTTTCATAGACAAGAAAGTTATGTATTTGCATACTTCTGTTTTTCAATTTGCATATCGTATAAATTCTGTCACTACCATTGCTTATATAAATATTTGACCATGATACTACACTCTAACACTATAATTCAAAATATTTTCCTACTTAGATAGAATGAATTAAATTTTTTAAGTAAACTTTTGTTAACAGGCACAGCTTTGTTTGTTGAATTTGTACTCATGTTGCTAAGACATCTTCTGCCTAAAATTTGAATGGATTGAACTGTGATGTGCAAATAACATATTAGAGATCCATACTCAAGAAAGTCTGCAAGCATAATGCAAGCTATGTTTTTGCTAGGTTCCTTTGCCTCTGTTGTCAATATTAGACATCATACCCATCCTCTTTTTGGAAGAGGGTCCTTTTCTGAACTGTATCTCCATTTGTGCTGCTAGCTAGCATCTAACTCTGGGGACTATCATATCATTGCTAAATTATTAAAAACCCTCTTGATTAATACTGATATTTATTCAAATATATCATAAAAGAATCCGTATTCCATAATAGCAATGTATGAATGCTCTGTGTAACCATATGTTGTAGTTTTGTAGATGGTTTGGGGTGGCTCATACGTTCCTATTTGCAGGATGATATTCAGATTCCGTATAGTTTCCATTTCTCATCAGATTTATCTGGAGTACTGAGTAGAAAAAGGCTGTAATAAAAGAATAATGTTTGATTAGTGACATCTGAATAGTGAAAAGAATTGTGATAGATTAGTGCAGTCAATGACAGAGGTAGACATCTGACTTGCAGCCTATGTGGAGTCAATTCTGTCATTCGAATAAAGTAGAACATCATAACTTATCTCAAGTGGAGATGCTGCAGGCATGTCTTTGTAAGGAAAATGTGCCCATGATTCGCAATAATGGCATGCATTCATCTAGAACACAGACAATGCGTATCGTAGATCAGTTCCCAGCTGTTAATGGTGAGATATGTATGACTTTCTAGTTTGTAGTAAAAGCTGTTTGACCTTTCTATGATAATAGGAGTGTTATAAAATTTTAATGTATAAATTCATATTCATTTTGGAGAAATTCGTGTATAATGTCTTAAAAAGCATTGCTGTTATCATCTTTATTATTTTATTTTGTAATGCTTAGTAAAACCAATTTGAGAAGAACCATTAAAATATATTTTCCTTCATATTTACTTTCCATGACTACATATATAAGAGCAAGTATCTCTGTGTATATATAAATATATGTATATTTATGCACATTTGATAATAGACAAATATGTAAATGTATATTACATGTGTATAAAGTGTAATGTGAATATATATTTATGCACATTTGATAATATACAAATATATAATGTATATTACATGTATATAAAGTGTAATGAGCATATCTACATGTTATATGTAAGTAAATATATATGTAGAAATTTCTTTTAAAATTCATCAATAATTATATTTCCTGCTACAATTTGCTAAAAATAATTAAATAAAAATAATAAAACTAAAGATTCTAGAAGTGAAAGAAAATTTGTCTTCTAAAAGAATTACAATTACAATACAATTACTCAATGAAGTATCATGATGCCACCCAACCCAGAGCTCTGCATATTTATTTTCTGCCCTGGACCTGTCACTAGTTATCTCTCATCATTCAAATAGCTTAATGACTACTCAGTCAGTCACAGTCATAACTTCCTCTCTTAGTGCTGCACTGAAATACTCAGATGAAAGCAGTTTGAAGGAGAAAGTGTTTCTTGTGCCTCACAGTTCAGGCTACAATCCATCAGAACACAGAAATCAAGTCTACAAAATTTAAAAGAATTGGTCAAAGCACATCTGCCATCATGACTTACAGCATGGTGTGATAAGTGCATATCCATCTCTCTCCTTAGACAGTCTAACATTCCACTGTGAGTGAGTCTTCCTAGCCTTGATTAAGTAAATAGAGGTAACCCTCATGAGTTTCTTCAGAAGCTAACCTAACTTACTTAGTCCTGTAGAAGTGTTAAGTCCAGGTTTTCTCATAGATGGTTGTAGACTTTATAAGACTGATAACACACAGAGTCCTGGACACATGCCTTTACAACCTTTCTGAATGGAATACCCTTACCTATGAATATCTTTACTTTGCTTTTCTTTCTCTCGTGGCATACCAGTCACTTATCTTTTTCTAAAGCTATAAAATTTAAGTTAGCACATTCACTGATGGATTATTGTTCTTGTAACTTGTGATGGCCTTGCATTTATTCCTCCCCCTTTGGCTTTTCCCAATCCTAATGTCCACCTTTATCCCAATCCTTTTCTTTATATATACTGTAACTATTCATTGTCTGGATTTCTACAATATAGTGTAAGATACATCAGGAGAAAGGACTTTGAATTGCTGCTGTACCTATATTTTCTACAATATTGGCTTAACCACAAGTAGGAACAAATCCATTTTTTATTGGAAATTTTCTTTATTTACATTTCAAATGTTTTCCCCTTTCCAGGTCTCCCTTTCAAAAAGGAACAAATCTAATTTATGAAAAAAAAATGGTGGAATAGTTCTTTTATTTGAACTTGATATACATTTCAGTTATTTGAAGAAATGGATCAGTTATTTGAAGAATGAATAAGTATTCACTTCCAAATATATATGTTGTGTTTACCTTTAGAGACTTGAGAAATGAATCCGAATTATAAATTAATCCTTAGTATCTGTAAACTCTTTTAAATTAATGAATTGCTGTGTTAGGAAACCTGAATCTCAAGGTTTAGCTAAAAGTTAAAAATTAGAATGACACCCACTTATTATAAACATGTCTATATTTTTAATTTTAGAAAATATTTTGGAATACTCTGAGAAAATAGTAAAGTCTACTATCTATTCCAGAAGACATTTATACACAGACTCATAGTTAGACATCTGGCCTGGTCTGAGTCTGCATGAAAGAAGCACGAGGTAATTCAAGGTGAGCATAACTTTATGTATATTTTACCTTTCATGAAGGCAAGGCCAGAGGAAAAGGTAAAAAGCTATTGTCCCCTTTACATCAATAAAGTGCTCTTTTCTGGAAACATCTTTGGTGGCACGATTGTTATTCATGAAAACTGTCAGTTTTCTGAAGTCTCCCCTGTAATAGGATAGGTGAGTGACAGACAGGGGGCTATTATCTTGACAAAGTACATCTTAGCTTGCAAAACCTCAAGTAAAAGGACATCTAAAATAAGAGGGTAAGAATGCCATTAGTTAGTATTCAATGTTACTTATACTGTCTTTGAATCCACAATACACTGATTGTTTTCCATTAAAACTGTTTGTTTTTTTTTTCCTGGCTCACATTTTGCCATTTCTACAACCAAGTTTGGGAAAAAGAGCCATTCATTCAACTGATGATTTAATGGTAATGTATTAGGTTTTAGCACTACATGTTTAATATTAAGAAGCATTTATTTTAATGTTTTGGCATTAAAAATAGTCATAATGTCTCTGGATATATTGTTTTTATTCCTCCCTAAGCCATCTTTTGTATAAACTATGTTATCAATGTTAATTAAACAGGGACTGTAAGAAGTCCTTAAGTCATTTTCAGAAAATGTCTGCAAAGCAATTTCATATCGTGTCTTAATATATGCTTGCAATTTTAAGAAAATACCATAGTTACTTTAGGATGAGTGCAGAGTGAGTTACAGGGAACTTCACAAGTGAGGTGGGAGGGAAAAGTTTTCAGGCAGAAGATATAACTGTAAGATGGTTTCAGCAGAGATGGCAATTGAATCCACAGAACTGTTGAAAACCAGCATTGATACCTCAGGGTAAACCAAGGAGGCCTGAGTGTGGAGTTGGTGATTAGTCACCCAGTAGACTTCTTCTAATAGAGCAAAACTTAATTCTCTGGGAATAGCTAGAAAGGGGGAAAATCACCCACACAAGCACACACACACACACACACACACACACACACACACACATACACACACAAACAGAGAGAAAGAGAGAGAGAGAGACAGAGACAGAGACAGAGACAGAGATAGACAGACAGACAGACAGACAGACAGACAGACATATAACCTGGACGGAGCATAGCTCCAACGAGCAGGCTCTAACAACTTTCCTTTTTCCTTAGCCTTTTTACACCACCAACTAAGACAGAGTTTTCTATGTAAAAAAAATTACCTCATAGTTAACAACTTATATATTCTCTAAAGGCAATCATGACAACTCAGCTGGTTTTCTGAACCCAAAACAGAAAGTTAGTTGGTATTATCATGAGCTTAAGTTTAATAATACATGCAATATATGCATATAAGCTAAAATGTATTTCACCATAAAAGAAGAACTCTCAAACCCCCAAACCTTCACCTACTGCAGACACAGTGGAAAGATACACAAACTCCCCATTGGGCTATTCATAATTCCTGTTTACTTCCACACTTTGTTTTATTGGCCCATGCTCTTTAAATGTTTAAGTTGTTGGGAGTCAATATATAATGTATATCTTCTCCCACTCTATAAATCATGCTTGTCTCCAAAACCTCCTTACATTTTACTATTAGGGTAATCAGTTTGGATTGATGTTATAGTTGAAAACAACGTTTCAGTTTTTGATCATGTGATCATCTTTCTTTCTTTCTTTCTTTTTTTCTTTCTTTCTTTCTTCTTTCTTTCTTTCTTTCTTTCTTTCTTTCTTTCTTTCTTTCTTTCTTTCTTTCTTTCTTTCTTTCTTTTCAATGTAAATTCCATAAAACAGTTGAGCATCTTATAGGATAATATATCTTGGTTGTCAAGATATAATTATCCTGGTTGACATGATACTTAGTGGAGTTCATGCTATAAACATTAAGGCAATGGTGTTCTCTGAGATGCTAAGGCCAAGGAAGACAATCCATATCTGGAATGATTCCATTTATAATGAACTTCTGTGATTCCTGCTTCATTGGAGCAAAGCCAGTCTAATTAGCTTAGCTCTAAATCTTTGTTGCTAGTTAGGTGGTAGCTAGTTTTCAACATTACTGATGGCAAAGAGCAGTGGTTATTACCATTACAACCACTCTACTTACTCTACTAATTAGTTTGTTATGCTTACTCCAGGGAAACTCAGACAGCCTCCAGTTGATATAAACCAAGTGAAGTACATTTATTTGTTTGTTTGTTTGTCTGTTTTTATTTACTATTTCTTTCTTTCATTCTTTCTTTCTTTCTTTCTTTCTTTCTTTCTTTCTTTCTTTCTTTCTTTCTTTCTTTCTTTCTTTCTTGTGCCACTGAGGTCCACAAAGCTAAGTACCTTGATTGATTGGTTGGTTGATTGTACCACTTCTTCCCTCATGGAGTCCCTGCCTATTATTGCTTTTCTACAAGTGGTTTCCATTCCTTGGGCTTTGTATATATTTCTCTGTTTTAGATTATTCTGTAGAAAATTTCAGTCATTTTCCTCTGTATTTCATAAAGCTTAATATTTTTCCTGATATATCACTGAAGGACACTCAGATTGTCTGTATAATCTATAACCTATTTTACTGCCTTGTTTATTGGAAAGACCTCTTACTGTTGAATGTTAGAATTTCCAAAACAACAGTATACTGTTGGATGTCAATCATGAATCAAACTTCTCTATCTAAAAATCAAGCTTAAATTTTTCTTCTTAGAAGCTGCTGGCCATAATATCAAGTAATAGGAAGACTGTGATGTAGTAGCTGGCGATGACAGATATATTGGCTTCCTTTTTGTACAATCCGATCTGACTTTGAAATTCCTTCCTTATTTTCAATTCCCAATGAAAACAAACATACAGAGGGGAATGTCTACTAACATCTCGAATATTTTTGACCCTCCAATTCAGACAAATCCCATCCCATAGGACACAGCTTTTACATGATAATCACTTGCTGACATCATAGAAGAGAGTTCGCCTAGGATGGCCACTTGCTGATGGCTAACTAAGCAATCTTTTTACCAAGAGCAGCTTCGTGTCAGTAATTATTTTCAAGAAAGAGTTATTTTGTCTTTCAAATCATGACCGGTTCTAATAGATTAGAAGTTGTGTTGTGATTCTCCTGGTGGATGTACTATGAGTTAGATATCACTATCTCCCATCTGTCTGTGCTGCATCATCAACTCCCTAAGCCACTGTGTAGACAAGCAGTGTTTGTCTTTGCTGTGTGCTCAATTCAGATCTGGTATTCTGCCCTATCAGTCAGGCATGGTTGGACAGTACTCTGTAATTGTAAATGAATCTCCAAAAACAAGAGTAGCATAATACAGCATTAGTAGGAAATATGATGCATAATATGTGCTCTTCCTGTTGCAGGTGTGATAATCAATACTCTTCCCATTGTCCCGATATCCTTAGAAGACAGTAAGGCCCAAATTTTCTTTTACTGTGAACTCATAAGCCTCCTGAATATCATGAGATGCTTTCTGTTCATTTCAAGGGCCTCTATTTTATAATGTATTTAAGAAGCTAGATGTTTGCATATTCATATAAACTTGCATCAGGTAATTATCACAATCAATTGGTCCAGGATAAGGCACCTTATAAATCACTCGACATGAAAGGGTTAACACGGTCCTGAGGAAATTAGGCAAATATATTCTCATTTGCTTCCTTCTAGAAAGTGAACTTTTGGATTGTACCTCCTCCTGTTTATACCAAAGGAGATTAAAAAAAAGTACAATGACCAGATTAATAACCACATATTGTGTGCCTTAGACATAGTTACCTTATTTTGATATGTTCAAAAAAGCAAAGCTTTCAAAACTGATTTTTTCGAAACCCAAGATATTGAGAAAAATATCAACAAAGTATTTAAGTTTTTGCTTATTATAAAGGACTCAGATATTAAGATCAGAATTATACATATTAATTACACAAAAGTTTTATGTATTAGCTGATTAAAATTTCAAATTTCTTTAACCTTCTGGTTCTTAAGTACCATACCTTTAAAATGAGAATATTTATTAAAATTAGTTGTGGTACAAAGATTTTAAAAGCATGTATTCATTTAATAAAAGTAAAATATGTTTAATAATATGTCTAAATCTTAATATCAAGCAGAAATAAGTAGAATGAAAATGATCAAAATACATTTTAGTGATTTATTAGTGATAATATATATCATGTAGGTAATGACATTATTATTGTTAATAATAAAACTTTATTAATTACTTAGTGTCTCAAAAGGATTTCTTGTATTAAAATTTAAATTTAGCCTGAGAAAAATGTTACCAGTAAGGGTGATTTGGGAGGATTCTTTTTTTGGAAAGATATATTGACTTTAATTAAATTCTCATTCAAATTTATAAGACAAAAACATGATATGCTATTAACATGAATAAATCCCATTATCTGCATAATATTTTTGATTCTGTTTGCTATATAAATAAAAATTCTTCACATTTTGGGGGGTGGGGGTATGTTTCAAGACAGGGTTTCTCTGTATACCCCTGGTTGTCCTGGAACTCACTCTGTAGACCAAAGCTGGCCAGGAACTCAGAAATCCACCTGCC
>JADRCC010572962.1:0-12752 GCA_019843855.1 Hylomyscus alleni | reverse complement strand
AGCCATCTGAAGTGAGGAGACAGTTGAATAGCCATCTGAAGAATTGAGGGAACGAACTGTGTGTAGAGCCGGAGGGAAAGCATGTTCCAGAGAGAAGGAAGTAGATTTTTCTTTTTCAGATGGTTAAGTTTACTGAGACTCTTATCGTTAGGGAGATATTCTCGTAGATTCACTACAGCTTCTTGTCTTGATAGAATGTCCAGCAAAGAAGTGAAGACTGCCCTAAAAAGTGCAAGAGATGCAATCAGAAACAAAGAGTACAAAGAAGCTTTGAAACATTGCAAGGTAAAGGGTTATTTGTTTCTTGGGCAATCAAATACATTACCAATTTGTAGGTTATTTGTAGGTATAAGTCCTTTACTTTCCATATTCAGTCAAGTGGTAAAACCTGAAGAGCAGTTAGACTCATCTCTCCTTATAAGTGGGGTAGGTTTCTATTGCTGCACTTAATAATATTCTTGATTGCTAAATTTTTCAAAGCTCTGTTCTCAAAGGCAGAAGTATCAAAAGCACCTTGCATTATGGAATGTCACTATATATTGTTGTTGTTGTTGTGATGATGATGATGATGATGATGATGATGATGCTTGTACTATATTTTAAAATGTGTCTGTTAATGTGTATTGTGCCTGTAGAAGTCAGAGGACAAATTGTAGGAATGACTTCTCTCCTTCTCCCATGTGGGTCCAGGGGCTTGAACTCAAATCATTAGATTTGATCACAGGAACCCTAACTTCTGGGCCACTTTGCCTACTCCACATTTTTATTATTTTAAGGTATTTGATGTTCTAAATTCTATCTGACCAATGGTTAGAAGAATCAAGATTCTAAAACTTTCTTGTGTGCTGATAGGTATGTTCCTGTTAGAGAGAAATTGACTTCTAGAGAGAGGATGGTGGTAGAAACGAAGTCCTTAGGGAGGTGACAGAATGCAGCCCAGATCATGAGAGGAGGCCTTTAGATCCTCTTCTGTTTTAGCTGGAAAAAGACAGGTGCAGATACAAACAGGGTGATGGGGAAATAAGAGCATTTTTCTCTGATGGCTTCTATTTTTTGGTGGCATAAGGGTCCATTTGAAGACTTGGAAGATTCGTGCTATTTAAGTGAAATCTGTGACTGATGGAGTTCAGTTACGGATGGTAAGAATGATGAGGAGAGAGGCAGAGGAGGCAGGGATGGGAGGCAGGAGGAGGTATGGCAGTGATGGATGTTAAGGACGGATGAAGCCACAGGCGCAGGAAGGAGAGTCTGAGGTTCAGAGCTGTTACAGTGAGACCATTACAGTAACTGATTGGCTGGGTAGGCGTGTCAGACACATTAGATCTCACCGCAGAGGCACCAGAGCACACTGGTGCCCTCAACGGGAAGAGATCAAAGCATTTCCTCTCGGAGTACTTTGGCCAAGAACAAGCCGAGTTTCGATTCTCTGCTTCTTTACCTGTGACCCATCCGTCTGTAGTTTATGGTTCCGGAGTTGTCTGATGTCTGAGTCTCAGTCTGTGCCTGCCTGAGTGCTGTCTTGTGAGTTTGTCCCTCACCAAGGGCTTTTGCTAAGCCTTATTGATCAGCATAGGAAGCATCAAGAAAGGAAGGCATTCTTCAATAGTTTTGCAAGGGACGGAACGTTACTGGTCGAGAGCACTCAGAAAAGCAAATGTGACAGTGAAGCCTCAATAGATTTACTACTTATGGCCATGTTGCTTCAGTGTTTATGGTATTTGTTTAAGGACACTTTTGACTTGGCTGCTGTTTTCAGCAAATGTTATCATAGCGTACATATAGACACACATGCATTACTTTTTGACTCAGGAGCATAAAAGAATATGCTATTTAAAATTAAAGCTGTGTGACACGGTAAGGTTACATTGTACTCTTAAAGGCAAGTTAAACAAACAGGCTTAAATCCTACACAAGCAGGATTTCTGTTTTGTTTTGCTTTGTTTAGTTTAATTTTTTTGAGACAGGGTCTCTCTGTGTAGCCCTGTCTGCCCTTGGAACTCGCTTTGTGGACCAGACTGGCCTTGAACTCACTGAGATCCACCTGCCTCTGACACCTAAGGGCTGAGATAAGTGTGCGTCTCCACACCTGACTTGATTCTAATTCTTTATTGGCCTCAAGGTTTATTATTTACTTGGCTGGGAGGTTCAGCAAAGGTACCAGCCTCTCTGAATGTAAGAAATATATTCATAAAAAAGATATTGATGACTGAGATTAGCAGACATATGAAGCCATGATGTACTAATGTGGTACAAAATGAGGACAGTCTGTTGAGATGGAGGATGCAGTATGTGTGGAGTGAGATGACAGGAACCGCTTCCTCCCGCATGGCGCTTATCTGACTGATAATGCTCAAATGCTTGTGCGTCTGCACAGTTATTACTATTACTATCATTATTGTTAGTGTGTGTGTGTGTGTGTGTGTGTGTGAGATGTACGTGTGTATGGTATGAGGCATACACATGTGGAGATCAGAGAACAACTTTGTGGAGCCAATTCTCTTTCCACCTTTGTGTTGCGTTTCCGGGACTGAACTTAGTTCGATAAGCTTGGGTGGCCCACTGACCCACTGAGCCATTTGCCTGGCCCATGTTCCTGTTACCTTACTTAGCACGGGTATCTTTCCGGTAAAATTTTGACATGAATTTCATCAGGTAGCTTATAATTTGTAGTGGAGAACAAAGCAAAGGCAGACATCTCTTATCTGTGGTAACCCAGAACTGGTTGACACGAAAGAAAAACTACCCAAGAGTGTATGTGCAGTGGTTCTGTCAGATAGAGCGCTGCAGCGTGGCATAAGCATTCCTTTGGGGAAGCTGGCTCCAGGTTGTGTACGTACAGTTTCCTCTCGGTGTCCTCTCAGAATTTTCTGCCTATTTTCACCACATTCCTTTTTTATGTGATTATTTGTTTTAAAAGGTATCTCGGATACTGAAGCTCTGATCGTTAGTCAGGTAGTAATTAGTGGTTGGTAGCTGACATGCGGCAGTTACATGCCGCCAGTTGTACTTGGTGTTCAGAACCTGAGCAGGACAAGCCCTCGTGTTAGGCAGACACTGGGCTGAGCTTTGCAGGAGGCAGCATTATTGGATAGAGTGCAGCTGGTTCAGTATCCTGGTGACAGATTGCTGGAAGTGTGTGGATGCACATAAGCCTAATTATTGGAGAGGTTCAACTTGTAGAAAGGTGATTTTCCCTAGAATATGCAAAACCTTGAGAAGCTCCTGGTTCTTTGTTTTTGTTTTTGTTTTTGTTTTTCTTTCCCTAGAACATATTAATTGTTGCCTTAAACTATTTACTTTACTTTAGCAGGTACTCTTATTTTTCAAAGCATCATCTCTAAATACCTTTGCTCTAGGTGGCTGGGGTTATTTAAACATTTACCGCCATTGTGTATTTGAACATGCTTGCTATATTGACATTAGGATGAATTGACTTGTAATGGCCATGAAGAATCTATCTTTAATATGGGGAATATTATTATGGAAAAGAAATATTGGTGTTGGATGAAGTGCTGTGGAGACAGATGGGCCTTACTGTTCTCTTCTGCCCAGCATTCTTATGGGTGGGTGAGGCATTTGATAGAGGTATCAAGATCCCTTGGGCACTTTACAGAGAAACACATCATTTTCCAAACCCTTTACAGTTCTTCATTTATACTACCTGGCTAGCTACGATTCTGACGTTCCTCTGTTGGTGGCAGATTCATAACAGACTATTGTTTTGTTGTTTGTTAAGTAGTTTCCAAAATGTAATGACTTACTCTTAATTTTTTTAATCAGACAGTGTTAAAACAAGAGAAAAATAACTATAATGCCTGGGTTTTTATTGGTGTTGCTGCAGCTGAACTAGAACAGCCTGATCAGGCCCAGGGTGCCTATAAGAAAGCTGCTGAACTAGAGCCGGGACAGCTACTCGCTTGGCAGGTATGGAGACATGTGTGAATTCTTGTAATATAGGGCAAGCGCTGGTTTTCCATCTCTCAAACTGTAGGCTCTGGTGTTAAAATAAGTACTTAAACCTGTCTCATGAACAAAATTAAATTTTTTAATTAAAAGTTAGGTTTAGATGGCAAAGATACTGTTTGTCACTGTTTAACTTCCTACCTAGTAGATTATTTTTAAATATAAAGACTTTAACTATAAAGTCTCCCTACTGCCTTTAGTTCACTTGGAGGGTAATTCCATACACATTTCATCTGTAAACTATGCTAATTTGTAGATGTTATTACATTATTTCACACAATAAATAAATTTCAGGACTATGAAATTTTGCTAAGAATAATCATTGCCACTTCCTGTTTTAGGGGCTAGCAAGTTTGTATGAGAAGTGTAATCATATAAATGGTAAGGATGATTTACCTGATGTTTACCAAAAGCTGTTGGATCTCTATGAAAGGTAGGACTGTGTGGGGAAAGGTGAGTCTCTTTACAAATTTGAATTAGAATAGTTCTGTTCATTGAAGTGTGTTAGCTGGGCCTCTCTAGAGAAAGAAAACTGATAGAATCAGTGTATATGTAGAATGAATGTACATATATGGATGGATTTATTAGAGTGGCTAACAGGATGTGGTCCAACAGAGGAAAGTCCATGAATCCAGTAAGAGTTTGGTCCTTGAGGTTGGATGTCTCAAACGGTCTTTGGCAAACTCAGGAATTTCAAAGTAGGCTCTACTGCCAGTGAAGGAAAGCAGACAAGAGCAGCTTCCTTCTATTAAGTCCTTAACGTTGACTACTACCTGAAGATGTGGTCCAGATTTTAATGTTGACTACTACCTGAAGATGTGGTCCAGATTTTAAGGCAGGTCTTCTCACCTCCAAAGATTTAGTCAAGAAAAATCCCTCCCAGCTGTACCTTAGTGGCTTGGGTTTTAGTTAATTCCAGATATAGTTAACTTGACAACCAGAAATACTCACCCCAGAGGTAGAAGGACTGTAAACATTTTCTGAGAATTCAGAAACAATTTCCTTTTGTGATTGAAATAGATTGAAAAGATTATTAAGATGATTGACTCAAATTTATGGTCAAGATAATGAAAGATGATCTTTAGGCTTGTTGTATAAAATAATATTATAGTATCAATTGTTTCAGGCTTTTAAGTCTTTGGTTTCTGCTATCAAATTGAAATTTCTTTTTCTTTTCCTCTTGAACCTAAGTGTTGACAGACAGAAGTGGTGTGACGTGTGTAAGAAACTCGTGGATCTCTATCACCAGGAAAAGAAACACCTAGAGGTAGGCTAGTGACTTCTGCTTCCCATAGAAATGTTAGAAAAAAGCTCTCATCTAGCTCTAATGAAAGTTAAAAGTTAAGATACAATATGATATCAAAAATTTGAGAAATAAGTTACAATGTTTTGGAAACTGAATTATAATTCAAATTTAGGATATCCTAACTTTGAAACTTTAAGACTAGTTTAAGTTCCCTAAGTGTGTACTTGTGGAGCTTAGCAAGCCATATTTGTTACCTTCTAAGTTGTGAGGTTTGGGGATGTAGTCATCTGTCTTGTGTCTTATTAATATTTCTGATAGAGGGGTTCTGGAAATTTGCCTAATCAACTTTTTTGGGGGGGGTTGGGGATTTAGCTCAGTGGTAGAGCACTTGCCTAGCAAGTGCAAGGCCTTGGGTTCGGTCCTCAGCTCTGGGAAAAAAAAGAAAAGACAAAATAACAACTTTTTTTTCTTTTTTTGGTCAGACTTCATATAGCATGGGGTATATTATTTTTGCTATTTTTACGTGTTAATGGATGAAATAATTTTGATCATTAGGTTTAACATTTTAAGTTCATGGTAACATAACTATTTCAATCTTCTTTTCACCAGGTGGCTCGGACGTGGTATAGATTGATAAAGACACGGCAGGAAGATGGAGCAGACAGACAAGAGCTTTATGAGCTGTGGAGAAAATTGAGTCAGTTGCTGGCTGAGAATATAGAAGATCAGAATAATGAGACCCAGCAGATGGTATTGTCTGGTTTGATTCTCAGGGTCTATGTCATGAGCGTTCATAACCTAATTCAAATTGGAAAGTAGAAGCACAGTGAAGTGACACAGGGAAGTCTTGTGTGTCGGCACAGTGAGCGCTCTGTGTGCTCGGCTTGCAATTCCTAGAGGTTCTTGCTGATGATACACTCTCTAAAAGGTTCTCATTTTAGAAACCTTTGCTTACAGTCTCATGTGATGTGAAGGGGTAGATCTGGGTCTTAGGATATTAGAATTTCAGGCACTTGTATTCATAAGAATCCACAATAGATCATTAACTTAGTCACTGTAGAAAGGAAAATAAGTAAAAACTGACTTTCACAAAACTACTGTAACTTCTAGGAAGTTGTACTTTGTTGCTATTATTCCTTATACTTGTTAACTAAGGGTACAGAATTACTTAATAATTCAACTGGAAAATTTTATATGCATATGGTTAGATTATATAAAGTAATGTTCTTTTTTAGTGTGTTGATTTCCAAGTCATTGAAAGGATTTTTAAAATATAAAATTTTAGTTTTAAACCATAGTTGGGAGTATCTCTTACTTATTTTATTAGTAAGTTTAATAGTAACTTAATTTTTTTTATTGTAAATAGCTATTCAATGTATGCTTGATCAAATTGAGTGCAGTTTAAAGTAGTAGTTATAAACTGTACAGAATGAAAACTTTTTTTTTTTTATGTTTGCTTGTCTATTTGGTAATTTGTTTTTTTGTTCAGAAAATAATGTTGAGAATGCACTGTATGCCAGGCAGTCCCCAAAGGGTGGAAGATTAAATGTTTGTGTAGGAAACCTACTTAAAAGGAGGAGGGGTACTGCGGTTCACAGCTTCAGAGGTTGAGAGTGTATCATCTGCCTGCTGCTTTGTGTGTACAGCATGGGAGGCCCGCAAGGCCAGGAGCCCATGCAGATCAGAGCTGTTCACACATGCTGGCTAGAAAGAGCCGAAGGAAGAGCCAGGGTCTAGTACTTCCTCCAGGGAGACCTGTCTTCCATTCACTGGGCCTTACCTTCTGAGGCTTCTGCTACCTACCAAGAACACTACAGCCTGGCAACAAAACCCTCAACCAATGGCTTTCAAAGATTTTTAGGTCCAAATTTTAACATACAGTAATAATGACTTGTCTGTGTAAGCAGTTGTGGAAGAAATTTAGTAGTGACAAATTGAGTAGCTAGCTCATCAATTTCTCGTAAACTCTATCTACATAATATAGCTTTACTAGATTTCTTAAAATAATATAAGTTAATAGTACCAACCATACCAAAATTAATTAAGTATATTTTTGATTTATTTATGCTTCATGGAAGATAATTCATTAAAAAAAGTAGTATCTTACTATGTTGCCTAGGCTGGCCCTAAACGCCTGAGTTTATGGATACTTCTGTGTCTTTTCTTTTTTTTGTCCCTGTCTCCACTCTTACCTTTCCCCTCCCTTCTTCTTTCCCCATTTTACTCTCCTTCCTTCTCTTGCTTTTTCATTTCTTCTTTCCTTTTCCTCCCTGTTATTTCTCCCTCCCTTTTTTCTTTCTATGCTGGCAATTGAATCTAGGGTCCTGCACATTCTAGGGTCAAGCTGAGCACTGAGCTATTCTGTCTCCAGTTAATACACACACACACACACACACACACACACACACACACACACATGCACACACGGATGCACACAAATGCACACACCAGCACACACAGCACATACACACACAAACCACATACACACACACACACACACACACACACAAACATATATATACCCACATAGATACACAAACCACATACACATATACATATATGCACACATGCACATTCACTCACACACACACATTTTTGCTGTTGGCTTCTTTGTTTTGATTTTGATTTTGAGACAGTGTCTCATCATTGCAGCCTAGGCTAGCTTGGAATTTTTGATCCTTCTGCCTCAGTCTGCTGTATACTAAAGGTCACAAAAGTATATCACAATATCTAACATTTTTTAATAAACATGTATTAACCATGGATATTTATGACATTCATACATAATACATTCATTGATCATACCCAACCATATTTTGTTTTGTTTTGTTTTTTTTTTTTTTGGTTTTTCGAGACAGGGTTTCTCTGTATAACCCTGGCTGTCCTGGAACTCACTCTGTAGACCAGGCTGGCCTCGAACTCAGAAATCCGCCTGCTTCTGCCTCCCAAGTGCTGGCATTAAAGGCGTGCACCACCACCGCCCGGCTACCCAATCATATTTTATTCTTTCTCCTTACCTCCTATACTTTTAATAGTCCTTTTTAAAAAAAAATTAAAAATATAATTGCAACATTTTTCTCCTTTTCTTTCTTTCCTCTAACTCCTCCATGCTACCCCCAAACTTCTCTGAAATTCCTGGCCTTCTTTTAATTGTTATCATTGTTTTTTTATATATATTCACACACATACATATATATATACATATATGTTACTATATATGCATAGATGTTAATTCTTTATCTATAGGATGAATACGTGCATACACACATTTATACCTATGTAGTCCATTCAGTGTTGCAAGCATGTAAATGATTTCAAGGGCTGAGCACTTGGCGCTGAATTGGTTAATTGGTTAATTAGGGACACCTTCCTAGGGAAGTCTCCTCCTGCTCTCAGCATTTAGTCACCTGTCCTTGTTTGCTTAGGGATGGGGCCCACCACGAGACTTCCCCCTCCATGTTAACATGGTGTTTTCCTAGCTCAGGTCTTGTCTCAGCAGCCGTATTATTGAGGTATCATAGATGTGCTTTCCTGTAACTTCTATAAAACACAGTTTAACAGCAGACTTCCTAGTCTTCTGACTCTTAAATCTTTCTGTCCTCTCTGAGCCTCAGATACACAAATTGTGTTAAGAGAGATGTATCTCTTTAGGCTGGGCACCCCAAGGTCAACTGTTCTCTGCATTTCGACAAATCATGGTTTTCTCTAATGGTCTCTGTTACAGAGAGAAGCTTCTCTAGTGAGGGTTACAGTACATGTGTTTTGTAGATAGTGAGCTGTGCTGGTTCTTTTCCAAGATCCATACTTCACTGGCCTTGAGTAGTCGGCTAGGTCTCTAGTACTAGGTGTGATATCCCACCTGTTGAGCTGCCCTGAAGTCCAATTAGGCAGGTGTTGGTTATCAGCAAGGTACGAGTGCCTCCACTGCATCTTTAGGATATCTTGCCAGGCTCCTCCTTGTTGGGATTCCTAGGCTTCAGTAGAGAATTAGCATTCAGGGAAGATACTTGCAAGGCAGATGGAGTTCTCATCTTCCAAGTCTTGAATCCAAAGTGCATGGTGTCTTCAACAGCAGGGACTTACCTTCAGCCTCTGAGCAGCAGTCAAGGACAATAGCGGTGTCCTGTGATACCACACCAAAAGGGAGTTTATCTTACCTGCTATGAGGGTTTTAGTTAGATAGGGTATGGCTCTTGAGGGGAAGATTGTCAGCTTAACTTCACTTAAATTATATATATATATATATATATATATATATATATATATATATTTATATGTACTATATGTAATTTGGGATAAATAAAAAATAACTTGGTTTCTTAATGTTCCTTCTCTCCCTCCCACTCTTCTCTTTCTGTCCTTAATCAAAGCCCTGCCTTAATTTCCCATTTCCCCTCACATCTCCTGCACACTGCTATTCTCTCTAGAGCTCCTTTTTCTCTGTTCTTAGTAATAGATTTTTAAGAATTTATTTCTAGGTATCAAACAGAAAAATCATTAAAAAGATAAGGGATGAAATTTAATGACTCAGAAAAAACTGTCACGTATTTTTCCATTTGGAATTCTTGCTTTGTTATTTGAAAAAATCTAACTCTAATATGTAAGTTTAAGTTGAATTTTCTTTATTATGAGACCATTACCCTTATTCACCCTTATTTGAATAGTGAAATTTTACTTATTTTTTTACAGCCTTTATATTTATAATTGCCAACGATAAAATTTTGAGGTAATGAGTTAGTACAGCTCGGTTGTGTTGACCAATTTTATCAACTTGATTGGATTAAGAAACAGTGAGGTCATCGGCATGTTTATGAGTGTGACTATAAATGCTTCTATAAAGAGTAACTGGGGGTGCTTGGGTTGGAGGCACCTACCCAGGTGAGCGGCACTGTCAGGACCAATCAGACTGTGGTGGCCCAGTCTGTAACCCCTGTAGTTGGGAGGCTGAGGCAAGAGGATTTTCACAAGTTCAAGGTTTGCTAGGATGACAGACTGAGACCCCCTGCCTTACAAACTGACCAACCAACCAAATGAAAGAATTATGAGCTCCACACAGTTGAAGGGTTAGTTCTGATGAAGGAGTTTTAGTTCATTTTAGTGTTCACCACATTTTTCATTAAGTTTGCTACATAATCGCTTCTTGGTTTGTTTCAGCTTTTAACTGCATTTGAGAATGCACTGGACTTAGCAGATGACATTCCCAGTGAAGATCACCAAGTACTTTACAGGAATTTCATTCAGTGTCTGTCTAAAGTAAGTGGCATTCATGTGTTCCTAGTCATGTGAATGCTCGGGCTTATGCTTTCCTGCTAACGGGATTCATTTTATTATACTTTTATATTTTCAAGTTTCCTCAGGAGACGACGAGGTTGAAGAAGGCCTGTGAAGGAATGATAACTATCTACCCTACCATACAGTACCCACTAGAAGTGATCTGCTTGTACTTAATTGACTCAGGTAAATTTGTTATATTGCTTCCCAGAGATGTGTGATTATTTAAGTGTGATATTGCAATCAATTAAACACTGTTTACTATGTATTAAATACCCTGGTGTTTCTGGACATAAAAGAAATACAGTTGTGTTATGTTGCTATTTACAGATAGTCTTACAAATATGGGAAAGTAGAGTGGTTTAGAGTGATTTGTGGGTTATAAAGCTCCCGGTTCATGAGTGAAGTTCTTTTATTTTTTTATTTATTAATTTATTTTTAATTCAGTGAAGTACTTTTGGTGGTGGGACTTGAAGGTCATCTTGAATTTTCTCTGACATTAGATGGAGCAGGTCTGACAGGTAGTCCAGATGTCAGGTGTAGAGTTGCGGCACTAGTTACAGAAGGAAGAACCGACACCTCTCTGACTGAATAGGTTGGATTATATTAACGAGGTCTTAAGTCCTAGGAGAAGGATCTGTCGGATCACCGAGCTTCAAACACTGTTGGTGTTAATGCCGGAGTGATGGTCTGTTTTTAAAATGTCTTCAGTATCGTGAACTGATGGTCTATAAGTGAACTAGAGTGCTCAAGTTGGAAAGTGTGTCTTGGTGTGTGCATCATATTCTTGCTTCTCAGACTTCCTTGGTAGAGAGAGATGACTGTTCTCATCTGAAACCATGTCTATCTGTGATCTAGGTTGGTATTTGTGCAGACTGACTGTCATGGGTTTCCATGTTGGCTTCTGTCCTCAGTGTTTGTGCTGAATAGCATGCCGTATGGTGACTGGGATACACTTTTACACATGCATTTATTCACAAATTCACAAAAGTGAGTGATGAGACTAGACTGGAAATAGCACAAGTCACGAGCTGGTAACTGGATTATTGCAGTTTTTGTAGTGCAGTGAATCTTTTTCACTTGGATGCAAAATTGGTGAGTACCTAGAACATTTTGTATGAGTTACTCACACGTGTCATAGTAGGAAATATGGCTGAGTTCTGGAGGGAATTGAGGGAGAACTCCGGGCAGGCCTCGGGCCTTGTGCCTCTTCTGTGTCTGCCTGTTTCTGCTCTCCTTCCTTGATCACCCTTCCTCAAGTCCTCCTGGTCTGTATGAAGACAGACCATTGTACTTTCTAGTCTTGGATTTTCCACCAACAAGTAAGGAGATCTTTTTCTTATTTTCAAAAAGAGTATTTTTAACTATCATGAAAAAGCACCAAAAATATCAGAGTGAATTACTTTATGAAGTACAGGGGTTTAGGATGGTCTGTAGTCGGCTAGAGTGATTAAACCAAGTGACATCAGGAATGAGTGAATAAGCTTGGAATATGATATCATGATGCAATATCATGATGCAAAGGAAAGATGAATGGAAAAGCATATTCAGTGTCTTATAGGGAAGGGCAACATTATTTTCAAAATAGTCAAAACCCATCAATCATTTGTAAATGGGAAATCTACAAACTAAAGCTATGCATGTAACTTGGAAATCATTTGTAAGAAAGTAAAATTGAGAGGTTGAAATGAGAGAGGACTCGGGGCAAAGGACTCTTGGACAGCGCTGTCTGGCTAGAGAAGAGGAAGAAAAGGCCGAGGATCAAGAAAAGAGGCTGATGGGAACACAGAAAAGAATATTCCAAAAAGGAATATGTTGTTGACCATTATGATAGACTGAGTAACTGACATTATGACTAACAAAACTAGTATTAAGGCCTTTAAATAAAAATAATTGAATTGAAATAATGATGGAGAAAATTGAAGTAGTTAGAAGTTTAAGAAGAAAAGTAATTGAGGAACTTTACTGTAGCTTTAATTTTTTCAAAACCTATTTTCAATGATGGTTCTTAAATGCTTTACCCTCCCTTGTAGCACACCACCCACCAGAGGCAGTGGAAAAGAAAGGATATGGGGCAGGGAGAGGGGGGAGTGGATCTGTTTAGAAATGTTCTTTGGAGCAAATCCCATCTGTGTTATCTGGAAATTGGCAGTTCAGTTCACAGTTCAGCAGTGGTAGCTCAATCCACTTGCAAACACTTCACAAATACCAGCAGTCCAGTTGAGTCCGGTTGGGTTAGCAACATCTGTTACATCACCTAGCAGAGACAGCC
>JADRCC010572961.1:0-12490 GCA_019843855.1 Hylomyscus alleni | reverse complement strand
GTAGACAAACTAGGATCGGCTGCCTTCGGGGGAACCCTAACCAGCATTTGTAAATATTGAATGAATGACTCAGAGAACAGACATTGATTCTTCTCTTGCTGGAACACCAGAAGGAGCACAGACAATGCGCAAAGCTACTGAGAGTAAATCAACCTCAAAGCTTTATACCTGTCTCCTCTAGAACTTTTTAAAGTATCTGCTTATTCCTCTGTGTGTGTGTGTGTGTGTGTGTGTGTGCGCGCGCGCGCACATGCGTGTGTGTGCCTGTGCACACACACAGGCTGGAAGAAAGCATCCAGTATTGTCCTTTACCTCTCCCCATCTGTCCTTTAGAGGCAGGGTCTCTTCCTGGGTGCAGGGATCTTGCTGTCTCCTTGAGGGTGGAAGTCAGAAGTCTCATCAATCCTCCTGTCTCTGTACCCCATGGAACTGGGGCTACAGACAGGTACAGAACACCCAGCTCATTACCTGGGTTCTGAGATCCAAACTCTGGTCCTCACAGTATTTAAGCACTTTTGAACCTTGAACTGACTCTGCAACCCCTCCACCAACTTTCACGAAACCCATCAGTGACAACGCAACGCTGGCCGTCTCCTAAGTGACTAGTCTGCATCATTTGAGAGTTTTGATATCTCTCATCAGATTTCAACTGTTGGTTTTGATGTTTCCTTTGATTGTTTAGATCCAAGAGAAGGTACAAGAAATTGAGCAGGGCAAGGCCATGAGCCAGGAGTTTGGCCACCAGATCCAGAAGGTCACCAAAGACCTCACAACCATTCTAACAAAGCTGAAAGCCAAAACCGATGATCTAGTTCAAGCTAAGGCTGAACAGAAGGTAAGGACGAGGGAGGAATGGAAAGCAAGGGGCACTTCTGGCTGCAGGATAGACTGCTGATGTATCCATGTTATCTGGTTATATTGAGTTCTTAGCAATCCTCTAACACCCAGAGGTAATAACACCAGTCCATTCATGCAATGTACTATTGTAATAGAAATATGTTAATAGATACACATATATGTCTAGTAGAGATTCATGATTATCTAGAAGTACCAATTTATAAATTTCAAGGTTTTCCAAGCCTGATTGCTTGCGTCCTGTCTGTGAGCTAAGCAGCTCATACGTGTTGGGTAGGGCAGAAGGAAAAACCAGTTCTCTCATGGGGAAACAGATAAAAGGCTCAACACATCCCCTTCTGCTGCTCTCTGACCCAAGAAATGGAAACAGCTAAATCTTGGTAGCATGGTTGTTTATAATCTTTACCTTTAACTCAAACCATCTAAAGTATAATCCTTCAGATCTTCGAGAACCCCTAGGAAAGTGTCATCTGTAATCTTTTCTTATTTTGTGTTGATGACCGTATAGATGCTGGGGAAAGAGTTAGATGGCTGCAATTCTAAGTTAATGGAGTTAGATGCTGCTATACAGACATTCTCGGAACAGCACAGTCAACTGGGCAAGCCGCTGGCCAAGAAGATAGGAAAGTTGACTGAACTCCACCAGCAAACCATCAGGCAGGCTGAGAACCGGCTGTCCAAGCTCAACCAGGTATGTATGCACCCCAGGCACAAAACCAGAGTGCTTTAAGGTAGACGTTGTAACCATTTTACTTCTATAAATAAATGAAGAAACAGTGCTAGCAATGATGGATGAAGTTTTGCTATAGCTTATTGTTTTATACTGTCTCTGTGGTTTATATATAAACTTACATCATTTCATAACAAACTATATTATAGTTTGTCAGAGATTCATAGGCTTGTCTGTAGAGACTTTGTAAACTGGAGATGTAACTGTAAAAAAAAAAACCAAAATAAAACAAAAAAAAAAAACAACCAATACTCATCCATAAATGAGTTTTATAAAATCAGTTTAGGACAGATTCAAATATTTTTCCAACATATTTTTATTATTTCTGAATTTTATATCATGTACCCCATCATGCTTATCTTCTGGTCTGCTCCCATACCTTTAATCCCCACACACCTCCCAAAAAAGATGAAGAAAAATAAGAACAAAAGAAACAAACAAACAAGTCCTATCTGTGTTGCCCATATACTCACTGGAGCAAGGTCAAACTCCCAGTGACCAAGTCCCTTAGAGAAAACTGAGTCCCTCCTCCCCCACTGCAAACCATCCATTGTGGAGGCCTACATGGACATCCTTATCACAATTTTAGAGTTCTCTCCTTCCTGTCTAGGCTGTTACTTTTGGAGATGGTGGTATTGGGGGTACTGGTTACAAACCTACCCATATACATCATCTTGATTTTTGATTATAGATTGGCCTTTGCAACTCTACCAAGCATTAATCTTGCAATCAGGTTAAAGTTAAAATGAAACGTGTAAAGCATTTCCTTTACGTTTTTTTCATATATCCTAAGTGGGCCTTACACTCACTCGGTATGGCCACATTCAAGTAAGGACCTTGATGTCTGGATCCTCCCATCAACCTCTCCCAAGGACTGGGATGACAGACAGGCACAGAACTTCCTACCGGGCCCAGCTTAGGAACTGGTGGTTGTGACTTAAGGTGCTGAGAGCTTGCATGAAGTCGCTGTCTTGTTCCCTCCTTTACCCAGTGGGACACGGAACATGGATAGAAGGGATAAAAAGAATAAGATGAGAAGGAACAGTCAGGAAAAGAGAAATAACTCAAGCATATCAAGGACTTGGATTTTTACCCTGAAGTCATTGGGAAGTCCTTGACGAATTCCCCATAGGGAAGTGACTTTCCAGGATCCCTTTTAATATCACTGTTTTAAGTGCTGGCCTCTGGGATGCTGAATAGGTTTCGATTTCCCACTGACAAGACAGGATGTACATCCATCTGAGTGTTGATGACTTTTTCAGGCATTATCCCACATGGATGAGTACAATGAAATGCTTGAGTCCATTCAGAAATGGATCGAGAAAGCTAAAGTCTTGGTGCATGGAAACATCGCCTGGAATTCGGCCAGCCAGCTCCGAGAACAGTACATCTTGCACCAGGTAAATTTCAGGGAAAAACAAAAAAACAAAGTTAAGAGTAAAAACAGTCTGACTGCGTTAGACCAGCACACAATTTTGTAAAATACCAGATAAGAAGAATGCTCGGGGGCCCATCCAGGTGACTCAGTAGGTAAAGGTGGTTACCGGTGAAGGGAGTTTGATTCCCGGGTCCTACGTGGTGGAAGGAGAGAACTGACTCCTGCAAGTTGTTCTCTGACCCCTTCCTGGGCACTGTGGCATGTATGTGCTCCCCTCCCAATAAATAAATGTACTGGGAGAAAGAAGGGGGGAAGGATGGGGGAGAGAGAGAGAGAGAGAGAGAGAGAGAGAGAGAGAGAGTGAGTGACTTGCTATTCTGGTTTGAACAAAAGTACTAAGGATGAGAGTTCATGAGACCGTATACAAATATAGATCCTCTGTTTTCTTTATATCCTCCTTCCCTGAGCCTGAAAACATTCCTCCCCACCCCTGTGGTACTTGTGATTTTTGTGGTGTTGTTGCTGCTTTTGTTGTAGAACCTTCTTTGGGAAATGCAAGGGAATTCTTTCATAGGCAAAGATACAGGGAAGCAATGGAGAGATTAGAAGCACCCAGGAAGGAGGAGGGGAAAGACAAACTCTACCAACTAACTGGTACCCTGTGACTTGGAACAAAATACTCTGTCTCTCAGTTCTGCCTTCTCTCCGGTAATATGGGAATGCCCAGTGATATTCTCAGTTGCCTGGGAGCAAACATCCATTGCTTCCATGGCGCAGGCTGATGCCCCAGGCAGGTTCTGCTTCCTCTAGGCCGAAGCCTGGGCTGAATCATGTGGCTTACTCAGAAGGTCAGAGTAGCTGAGAGCGGATCCTTATAGCCACACCCCAGAGGACACATTACTTCATTTCCTCTGAACCTAGGAGACAAAAATAGTCCCTTTTCTTTTGGCCATACTCTCCGGAAATTATCTCATCCCTCTAGTAAGTTTCAGTTGACTTAGTGCACATTTCTAACAGATCTTGCCACAAAATACAGGCTGGCTTTTATTGACATTGCATGGGCAGCCTCAGGTACTCTGTATTTTCCCATAGGATTTATCTTTTGAATCAAATTCCCTTTTTCCTTCTCCCTGAGGTAGTTCTGGAGATTGTTTCCTCCTGGGAGGTTTCCACAGCTCGAATTCCAGTCCCTATTACCTCCCTCCTCCTCCCAGACACTCCCCTCCCCTCCCCACCCCACCCCCAGTTACAGACATCTGTACTTCTCAGAGAGCTGGAATCCTTTGCTGTGTGTGTGCTTAGATGCTTTACAAACTAGCTGGTTATCAATGGAAATACAATTAACTTCTAAGACTCTAAAGATGCAGTTGTAAGAACAGAAAAGATAAAGGGAATTTTAACTGTCAAGATAATACCGCCTTTAAAAAACCGGCTGCTAATTCAAGAAAATAATTGGGAAAACAATGACCTTAATATAGGCTGGCATTTTACTCCCTGTTCATCTCACTTCCTGGATTCCTTAACTGGGGCTATAATCTAAAATATAGAAAATATTTAATATGATATTAATAACTGTAGGGGAATTTATTATTTATTTGTTTGTATATGTGAGAGAGAGGAAGGAGGGAAAGAGGGAGGGGAGAAAGAGAAAGAGGAGAGGGGGAGAGAGAGAGAGAGAGAGAGAGAGAGAGAGAGAAGATGAGAATTCAGACACACATGCTTGTGACAGTCAGAATAAACCTTCAGGAAGAGTCAGTTCTGTCCCACTATGGGATTCTGGTATCACCTCAGGTCATCAGGCTTGCCCAGCAAGCCCATTGACCTGCTAAGCCATCTTCATGGCAGTGTAATGGAATTGTAAAGAAAATTTAAATGTTGGATCATGCTTTTGTAAGATATTTGCACATAGTGGAACATAATGCCAAATTTAAAAAAAAAAAAGTCATGAAGATTTTCATTGTGGTTTCAGAAAGCTGACACAGCTGTGGAAAGCAGGTTGCTGGAGTAGAGGAGGTAGCTTCTACACTGCACCAGAAAGGAACGGGCCTCTCATTGAAGAGGGACCACAAAGAATATACTAGAGAGATATAGCAGAGCCCAGATCAGACAGTCCTACATGTGGTTGACATTAGTGTTCATGACAAGGGCTGCTGGGTGGACTTGCTGTATCCTTAACCAAAGCAAGCAAGCAACCTTAGGCTGCTCAGCTTATCTGCTCTGAAGTCCAACAGGGAACTTATCTTAGAGAGTCCCCACGGGTTTCCACCAGGAGCCAAAGCTGCCTGAGTTTACCCTCCGACAAATGCAGTATAAGAAAACCCCTGTGTCCTAATGTCCGGTTAAAAAGAGAGAGAAATCAGGAGACACATTATGCTCTTAACTGCCTAAAAATGCCCGTATGTACTAGCAATGACATCTTACAGTTTGCCTTTCAGGTATATACAATCTGTAGCCCACAGTCTACACACATCCCCGGGTAGCTATGAACATATTTGTCAGTGACAGCATTGTGTCACGATGTCATGAGTTTGGACAGCCCTGCCTTGTACATGATATAATAGAGTATTTTTCTTTTTCTGTTTTTAATTGGATACTTTTCTTTATTTACATTTCAAATGTTTTCCCCTTTTGGCAGAAACCCCCTCTCCCATCCCTCCTCCCCCTCCCTCTATGAGGGAGCTCGTCTACCCACTCACCCACTCCTGTCTTCTTGCCCTGGCATTCCCCTACACTGGGGCATCAAACACCCTCGGGCTCAAGGGCTGCTCCTCCCACTGATGTCCAACAAGGCCATCCTCTGCCACATAGGCGGCCAGAGCCATGGGTCCCTCTATGTGTATTCTTTGGTTGGTGGTCCAGTCCCCAGGAGCTCATGGGGATTTGGCCTGTTGACACTGTTGCTCCCTCCATGGGGTGGCATAACCCAGGCAAATGGATATTTTCCATATATATATATTACATTCACTGTGAAAAGAAAAATGCTTTTCATATCTAAAAATCATCTAACAAATAGAGTAACACACCTCTGTTT
Source organism: Hylomyscus alleni (assembly GCA_019843855.1). Taxonomy (NCBI): domain Eukaryota; kingdom Metazoa; phylum Chordata; class Mammalia; order Rodentia; family Muridae; genus Hylomyscus; species Hylomyscus alleni. The sequence goes on along the minus strand of JADRCC010572961.1, from coordinate 6,496 downwards.
TTTATACTCATCACCTATCCCCCCAACTGCACACTCTGTGCTCCCCAACCTCTATGCACTGCATACGCCATCCCCTCAGTACGAAGTGTCCTTCCCTTCCTCTTCATCTGTTAATGTGCTGATATCTTTCTTGAACCCAGTAGGACCCTTATCTCAACCTACCAGCAAGTTGTCCCACATTTGGGTTGACTCACCCTTTAATACATGGCTACCCTTTCATTTTCTTCTCTATGTTCCAATGCATGTGTCTGTATATGTGTGTTGTCTGTCTGTATTGTCCTACTGATGTAAGTCCCAGCAGGTATTGCACTGAGCTATGAGAGCTACGCTTCCCTCAATATTCCAAGTAGCCTTGTTCTCCCTGTCTTACTTTCAACAAGTAAGCAAAGGTTTTTGTTTGCAAAACTTGTGCTTCTCAGCCAGGCGTGGTGGCGCACGCCTTTAATCCCAGCACTTGGGAGGCAGAGGCAAGCGGATTTCTGAGTTCGAGGCCAGCCTGGTCTACAGAGTGAGTCCAGGACAGCCAGGGCTACACAGAGAAACCCTGTCCCCCACCCCAAAAAAAACAAAACAACAACAAAAAAAACAACTTGTGCTTCTCTTCGCATCTTACTGCACTCAGATCTTAGTTGTATAACCTAAGAACTGAATAGGCCTTCTTTAGTGCAAATGTGGGAAAAGGCAGGTTCAGAGAGGAGATGTGATCAAGACACACAAATGTGCCCAAGCATCACAACCGCTGGCTGATAATCTCCATGTCCTGCCCCGTGGTGAGGCAGCCTGGGTATGAGAGAGCATGGATCCTCAAGTCCCATACTCATGAACACGTGGCCTTGGCAAGCTGTTAAGTTTCCTGGACTTGACTTTGTTGTCTATGTAACAGGGATGACAATGTATAGCCTGTGAGTGGGCTCATGGGGTGAGATGGCCAAACGTTGTACCATGCTCATAATTCTTGATCTTTTCCTAGTCTGTTGGGTCTTTATACTCCTCTATACATATCTGTATCCCCCCCCACCCCCTTCCCTGGCTACATATTGGTTTCACAAATATGAACACTTTACTCTAGACACTGTTAGAAGAATCTAATGAAATTGACAGTGACCTGGAAGCAATGGCTGAGAAAGTGCAATACCTTGCCAACGTGTACTGCACAGGAAAGTTATCACAACAAGTGACACAGATTGGACGGGAGACAGAGGAGTTACGGCAGGCAATCAGAGTTCGTTTGCGGAGCCTCCAAGATGCAGCCAAGGTAAAAAACAAAACAAAACATAACAAACCTGGCATGCTATCCCAGAGAGAAAGTGTTCGCCCATGATGAGATAGTTTCTTAAATATGATGCAGTTCTTCGGCTACGACTTTGAACTTTAAGTGTAGTGATGTTTACTGCGGTTTGGTCTCCAGGACATGAAAAAGTTTGAAGGAGAGCTAAGAAACTTGCAGGTGGCTTTGGAACAAGCCCAGACAATTCTGACTTCTCCAGAAGTGGGGCGCCTTAGTCTCAAGGAGCAGCTGTCCCATCGACAGGTGAGCAAAAAGAATTTAGGATGGACTGGGGAAATGTCTCAGTCATCAAAGTTGTTGCTTTACAATCACAGGATTGGGTCCAGAGAACTCACATTAAAAACCCGGGCATAGTCAATCTTGAAGATTTATCAGGGATCAGTAGTCAGACAAGATCACCCAGGTCTACATGAGTTCAAGGCCAGCTAGACCTATGTAGTGAGATCCTGTATCAGAAAACAACAAAACTGGGCAGGATGATAGGTGCTTAAAATCTCAGTGTAGAGGAGATTGAAACTGGTGGATCCCTGGGGTTTACTGGCTACCCAGCCTGCACTACTTGGCAAACTCTGGTCCAGCGACAGATTATGTCTTAAAATTAAAAAAAAAAAAAAATTGTAACCAGCTATTGAATAATGATGAGTTTGCTGTCCTCTGACCTCCTTACACACACACACACATATATATGTACAATCTTCATTATACATCTGCCAATAGGAACTCAAAGATGCATGTACATTTACTCACTCACATGAACACAGACATGCACATGTAATACTTTAGGATGAATGGGATGGAGGGTCTATATTTTAGAAATAGCAGCAAGAAAAATGTTTTCTAAGCCCAGTGATCGTCTTAACACGGATTCATTGTTAAAAACATATCTCCCTTGCAGACTGTGTTGACCCACGTTGACCCAGTAGCTACAATTCAGCGAATGCCTTTGTTTATGTAATACAGGGTAAGATTACTAACGGTTTAAACTGTGACATGGCCCCTTGCAGCATCTGCTGTCTGAGATGGAGTCACTGAAGCCGAAGGTGCAAGCCGTACAGCTCTGCCAGAGTGCTCTCCGGATCCCCGAGGAGGTGGTTGCCAGCCTGCCTCTGTGCCACGCTGCCCTGCGGCTGCAAGAGGAAGCCAGCCAGCTGCAGCACACGGCCATCCAGCAGTGCAACATCATGCAGGCAGGTGCAACTGTGCATTGAGTTCAGCCAGTGGGGCCCACGCTGGCAGAGCAAGCACATGAGTCATGGGCTGCTTTTCTTAGCATTGTGTGGGCCCAGCCATCAAAACACCCAGAGTGCTAAATTTGACAGTCTGTTGTAGTTATATAAAAATCAAGAGATTAAGACTCTGTTATGTAGATCATCCACACAGGACCAGGGAAAGAGCTCTAAAAATTACCTTTTAATGAAAAGTATCTTTTGGTGATTTTTTTTTTTTAATGAATGATTCATATACATACGTTTTGTATGTGGTCATATATGTACCTGAAAAGAATCTAGAGCCTGGTGATAAGGGCTTGCTATTCTGTATTACACAACAGCCTTCATATGTCATCCAATTTGTGTATTTTCTGGCCTAAAAAAGGACATCCAAGCACAGCTCTTATTCTTTTGAGGTAAGAAAAGAAAAATAATTGCTACGAAGAAATAATGCTACTTACTATATCTCTCCTTTTGAGAAGTATCACTCTGCTTTATGAATAGCTATATCTCATTAAAATCATGAGTGTTGATTTGATCAACCACCTTTGATCATTCATTACCTTGTAATTTGCTCGACATCAGAGCCCTGAGGCTACTGGCCATGCTTAATTAGTATTACCTGAGACTGGAACTCTTGTCTGATGTCTTGTTGTTCAACATTGTTTTAAAATTTGCTTTGCATTTTAGTGTGTGGTATATATATACATAATAGTATGGGCATGCACGTGTGTCTTAGGGTTTTACTGCTGTGAACAGACACCATGACCAAGGCAACTCTTATAAAGGACAAGCATTTAATTGGGGCTGGCTTACAGGTTCAGAGGCTCAGTCCATTATCATCAAGGCAGGAGCATGGCAGGCAGATATGGAGCTGGAGGAGCTGAGAGTTGTACATCTAGTTCTGAAGGCAGACCGGAGAAGACTGTCTCCCATGTATCCATGTATGGGAGGAGGGTCCCAAAGCCCACACCCATAGTGACACACTTCCTCCAACAAGGCCACACCTCCAAACAGTGCTACTCCCTGGGCCAAGCATATTCAAACCACCACAATGTGTATGAGGGTTCATGTATATGTACGTGAAGGCTAAGGTCAACAGTACATGTCTTCCTCCAGTACCCTCTACTCTATTTTTTGAGATAGAGTCTTCTGTTAGACCCAGAACTAGTAGATCTGCTTAAGCTCTAGGGAACCTCCTTGCCCCTGATCCCTCACCTCTCCATGCTGCTTACAGATGTGGATTTTTGCTTTAATACTTGGAATTTGAATTCAGATCCTTAAGCTTTGTGCGATGGGCACTTTACCAGTGGAGGCATTTGCCCAATCCATCAGTCAGTAGCTCTCGTACAGAGAGAAGGAGGGAGCCTTTCATCCTGACGGCTCATCTTCAGGAGAGTCTTAAGTAAGCAGAGCAGAGAGAATCCTAACTGCTCACCTATTTTGATCCCATTAATAATCTATTATAATCTTCCAAAAAGATGAAGTCCTTGTATCTGAGTGAAAGTTGCTCATGCGCACCTTCTGAAGGACTTTACCCGTCTCATTTTGACTTCCTGGACACGGGGAAACAGAAGGCAATGTTAGTGGGAAAGCCACCCGGTGCCTGATAGAAAAAAAAACCTCGTCTCATTCTTTCCCTCAAAGGAGGCTGTGGTGCAGTATGAACAGTACAAGCAGGAAATGAAGCATCTTCAGCAACTGATCGAAGGGGCTCACAGAGAGATCGAAGACAAACCTGTGGCCACCAGTAACATCCAGGAGCTCCAGGCACAGATCTCTCGGCATGAGGTGAGACAGAAGGGTGGGCAGGGCGAGACCCCGACCCCTGGAAGCTGCTTTCATTTAGAGCAGTGGTTTTTCAACCTTCCTAATGCCGTGACACCTTGATACAGTTCCTCTCGTTGTGGCGACCACCATCCCCCACCAACCATAAAATTATTTCCGCTGCTACTTCATAACTGTCATCTTGCTACTGTTAAGAATCATGATGCAGCTGGGTGGTGGCGGCGCATGCCTTTAATCCTAGCACTTGGGAGGCAGAGGCAGGAGGATTTCTGAGTTCGAGGCCAGCCTGGTCTACAGAGTGAGTTCCAGGACAGCCAGGGCTGCACAGAGAAAACTTGTCTCGAAAAAACAAACAAACAAACAAAAATCATGATGTAAATATCTGTGTACTGTTAAGAATCATGACATAAACGTCTGTAGTTTTAGATGGTCTTAGGTAACGCCTGCGAAAGGGTTCATTGGATTCTCAAAGTGGCGGAGACCCACAGGTTGAAAACTACAGGTTTACTGACTGGAAGAGAAGAACTCCCAGCCCTGTGAGGGATCTGCTTGAGTCTTGCACAGCTGTGGCATGATAGTAAACCTGTTTCTAGTGAGGGTGTGGCTCAGCCCTTAGCACTCACCTTTAATCCCCATCGGCTGGAGTACAGACACATCCTTAGTATTCACCCTTAATCACAAACGGTGAAGGTAAATATCATTTGTAGAAGGAAGCACCCGTGTTTGAAAGTGATGTCTAATTGAGTGGCAGACAAAGTGACAAATCAGAGAAGGATCTGACAAAATAGGATATGCCCAGTTCTCAGGAGAGCAGAGAGGAGAGGGGAGCTGCTTAAGGTAGAGACAGACAGTGCAGGAGGACACAGTACAGGAATTCAGAAGAGTCCAAGGAGAGCTCCAGTGCAGAGCAGCAGAGAGAGGGAGGCGGAGGCAGTTTTACCAGGAGAGCTTTACAGAGCCAGACCAAAGAGAGAACAAGCTAGACACAGGTAAAGACAGAATGAGCAAGAGAACAAGGAGGAGCCAGAAGATTAGAAAAGATAGCCGGAGTTCATTTGTGGTAAAGCAGAGCAATTCAAAGGCCTAAGAGCAAAGCTAGATTGAATCAGTCAGCTGGGAGAGGAGTTCGAGCCAGAACATCTGAGTCGAGCCAGCGGCAAGAGTTCAGAAAGAACCAGAAAGGGTGAGCTTACTGAGCAGCGAGTCTCAGAGGCTGAAAATGTTCCAGGGCTAGATTAGATTGTATAGAGAAGCTTCCAGGACTAGGCCTAGGTTAACAGAGGAAGGCAGCAAGCCTCCCAAGATGATAATTAGCTCAGGTGAATAAGAGATACTTCAACACACAGCACTTCAGCTGTTTCTGCATGTTCAGGGTGGTTTTTCCGCTGACTCAGAAACACAGGTATTTCCCCTGTATTCTGCAGCCTCTATGTGCCGTTTGTGGCATGTCCCACTGAATGTCCCAAGCGTGGAAACAGATCAGTGCTTGGAACAGTTCATTCGTGCAAATAGCCTAATCCTTGATTTCTAAAGCCTTGTAAGAAACAACCAAGTCCAGTGCTTTGCGGTGTGGTTGGCCTTCTTACAAACAAAAGGTGGCTTCGGGTTAAAGGGGAAAGCCCTTCCATCTGCTGCCCACTGCTTAGGCTCTTCCACTGAGATCAAGAATTATCAGAGGTGCTTTGCCTCAAAGATGTCTCTTCCTTGTCTTTTCTGCATCACCTTGCATCTTCCTGAGTCTCCGGTCTCACAGCTCCAGAGTGACAAAGCCCAGTGATATTTAGCAGCAAATTCTGTCCCTGGCCTGTCATTTCCTATTGGGTCAATTCACCCTCCCTGGGGGGCTGACTCAGAGCTCCGTACGTTGCGGTGGGGGGGGTCACAGAGAGGGTTATGTAGTTCTTTATGCCAAGGACAGACATTATGTTCTGCTTTCTATCTGACATTTTTTTTTTTTTACCTTTATCATGAGGATCAATCTTGCTGACCCTGATGTAGCAGTAAGCTTCTCAGAGACTGAAATGTTCCCTTGAAGTGTGGCAAATGTCATGTCTGCTCTCCACATATAAGTAAACAATTTCTTCAAACAGTATACCAGCATAGTGCATTTCTGTGGTTTGCAAAACCAATATTCTTACATTCACCTCTACAGCTGTAGACATCATCTGCTAGCTGTTTCTCTTTTTATTGTTTTTTTTTTTTTTTTTTTTTT
>JADRCC010572960.1:0-17785 GCA_019843855.1 Hylomyscus alleni | reverse complement strand
TAAAATAAATAGAAAAATAGAGTACTAAAGATACCTTCTTGGGGGAAGAGTTCACTGCCTGGATGTTTGAAAGAATATTTTTCTTTTGCTTCTAACTGGCCACTGGTTACTTCTGTTCATGTTCTATTTCTCCTCCTCTGCAGATCTTTGCTTAGTCAAGCCCTTGTCCCAGTACCTGAGATAGTTCAGTAGCCTCTAAACTGATTTTGCCTTTGTTTGAAGTCATTTTTTTTTCACATTTCATCTGATGTCTTTTTAATCTTCCACTAGCAAGTCATACCTCCGCTTGTACACACACACTTGCCCAGTGCCAGCTGGGCCTTTCTGAGTGACTCCACTCCATAGCATCTGTAAACACTTCGTCACCACTCATCTAAATTCCTTTTAAAAATATTTATATTTAATTTGTGTGTATGTCTGCATATACTCCATGTATGTATGCGCATCAAAAATGTTCCAGGTGCTTGTCTGAAACTGGAGTTACAGATGGTTGTTAGCAGCCATGTGGGTGATGGACACTGAACACGGGCCATCTGTAAAAGCGGTAAGCACTCGTATCAGCTGATCCATATCTTCAGCCATGAATCTTATATTGAACCATTGTCCTGAGTCCCTTGTCTCCACCCGGGGGCTCTCTCTCTCAAGGTTGTAGGCAGTCCAGGTAACTTGTCCTTTAGCAGAATGTATCAGTTTCTGCACACAGGAAGTTCTCACTACATCCCCCGGATGGAACGTATCTCTCCAGCTGATGTGTTCATGGAACTGAGATCACTTAGCCTGCTTCTCATAAAAACATTCAAATCTCAAAGTCTCTAACTTTGAGTGAAATTTTTATTATTACAAACGATGTGGCTCTATTTGTTCCCATTTTTATTTGTTTTTCATAGCAACTGAGAACCAAACAACAGAGGCCAAGAACTGAAACTTTAAGTCCAAACCCTTATGCAGACCTAGGACAGGAAGGGCTAAACCTGAAGTTCACACCCAGCTGGTGGGTCTAAGAGAACTAAGTAGGAGACGTAGGGCAGTTAGGGCAGTTAGGACAACTCATTTTCTGAGAATCATCTGAGGAGGATTTATGGTGCTGTATCTCACTCAAGTCCAGAAGGCTTTCAAGAGAAGGGAGCAGCTAACCCTCTCTGACTCATGCCAGGGAATCAAGACTAGGAGAGCAAAGGGCAAGGCCTGCCCTGGGACCCCATGGATACTTGCAATAACTGAAATTACAAAGTATGTTTCTTTTATGTTATTTCATTTTAGTGTTGCTGGGGATTCAGCACAGGCCTTATGCATACCAGATATGCCTACTGTCCTATGTTTTCTCTATGAGTAGGACTCTAACCAAGCAAGAACTGACTAGAACAAGGCTAAAGGGAGGGCATAAGCTGCCAACTGGGGCCTAGGCATAGCGCTGCTGAACAACTTGAGCTGTCATCAGGCCATGCTGTGTAATGTGTGGGGCTTTGTTGAAAATTACAAGCAGATTGTCGTGTCCAAAAATTGCTAAAAATTTCAAGAAGGTACAAGAAGCATCTTAATCATCACAATGAGATCCCCCGTGATTAGAAGAATTTTATTCAAAATAATGAACTAAATGCCAGCACCCTAGGTTTTCAGGATCATGCCGTGAAACAAAATGAAACATGTCTAAACGAATTCTCCTTGCCCACTGTCAGGCTTACAACTAATTTTATTGATTTACTCAGACTTCCCAGAGTGATCACACACATGTGCACAGTCTATCACTGTGCAAGCCCACACTCGTGAACGGGTGTAGAAAGACACTTTCATGAACCTAAAAGACTGTGAAGTTAAGTTGAACTGGTTGCTTAATGGAGCAATATTCCAGAATCACATTTTTTATGTTAACATGTAAGCACTATTGATGGAAATAAACAACATCACAATGTGTGAATTCATCTTTTCAATGCTTTTGCTTCTTATTTCACTTACAAAGAGAAAGGTCTCTATCTTGACCAAACTGGGAAATCCTTCCCCACCCCGCAAAAAAAAAACCAACCAATCAAACAAACAAACAAAAAAAACCAAAAAAAAAAAAAAAAAAAAAAAAAAAACAACATGGATCTAAATGCAAGCTACGTGCTTTTACTCCCCTCTTGCGGTCATTGTGTGTCACTGCAATGTCCCTGACAGCAAAAGCATTAGCAGAAAGTCCTCAGCAGGAAGGCTATTTGATGATAATTAGAATTTAGAATAATAGTCTAAATAATTTAGAATAATTAAGAAAATAATCTAACATTGTTTAATAATAAAGTTATGAGTTGTGTCATGGGCCCCACGTAGTTAATTTAAATATTTCCTCTTGTGCTGTTTTGCCAAGAAGATTGCCCAGAGAAATGTGTAAATGTTTTCACACCAGAAAATAGTCTAAATTGGCAGAAAAAATTGTAAGTCAGCTAGCGACCAGGCATAAAGATGCTTTGCTAGGGAATTGGCATCATTTTTTCAATTAAGTTCTTCATAAAAGAATTTTGAACTAAGCTTTCATCCTTTTTATTATTATTATTGGATATTTTATTTATTTACATTTCAAATGTTACCACCTTTCCCGATTCCCACCCCTGGAAACTCCCTATCCTATCCCCCTTCCTCCTGCTTCTATGAAGGTATACCCCCATCCACCCACTCTCACCTCCCTGCCCTCCCATTCTCCTACATTGGAGTATCAAGCCTTCACTGGACCAAGGGCCTCTCCTCCCACTGATGCCCAACAAGGCCATCCTCTGCTACATATGCTGCTGGAGCCATAGGTCCGTCCATGTGTACTGTTTGGTTGGTGGTTTAGACCCTGGGAATTCTGGTTGGTTGATATTGTTGTTTTTCCTATGAGGCTGTAAACCCCTTCAGCTCCTTCAGTCCTTTAAGTTCTCCATTGAGGACCCCGTGATCAGTTCAATGGTTTGCTGCGAGTATCCACCTCTGCATATGTCAGACTCAGGCAGAGCCTCTTCGGAGATAGCTATAACAGGCTCCTGTCAGTATGCACTTCTTGTCGTCCACAACAGTGTCTGCATTTGGTGACTGTATATGGAATGGATCCCAAGGTGGGGGCAGTCTCCGGATGGCTTTTCCTTCAGTCTCTGCTCAACACTTTGTCTCTCTATTTTCTCCCATGAGTATTTTGTTACCCCTGCTAAGAAGGACCGATGTATCCACACTTTGGTCTTCCTTCTTCTTGAGCTTCATGTGGTCTGTAAATTGAATCTTCGGTATTCAGAGTTTTTGGGCTAATATCTACTTATCAGTGAGTGCATACCATGTGTGTTCTTTTGTAATTGGGTTACCTCACTCAGAATGGTATTTTCTAGTTCCATCTATTTGCCTGTGAATTTCATGAAGTCATTGTTTTTAATAGCTGTGTAGCAGTCCATTGTGTAAATGTACCACGTTTTCTGTATACATTCCTCTGCTGAAGGACATCTGGGTTCTTTCCAGCTTCTGGCTATTATAAATAAGGCCACAATGAACATAGTGGGGCATGTGTCCTTGTTATACGCTGGAGGATCTTCTGGGTATATGCCCAGGAGTATTATAGCTGGGTCCTCAGGTAATATAATTTCCAATTTTCTGAGGAACTGCCAGACTGATTTCCAGAGTGGTTGTACCAGCTTGCAATCCCACCAGCAATGGAGGAGTGTTCCTCTTTCTCCACAGCCTCGCCAGCATCTGCTGTCATCTGAGTTTTTGATCTTAGCCATTCTGACTGGTGTGAGGTGGAATCTCAGGGTTATCTTGATTTGTATTTCCCTGATGACTAAGGATGTTGAACATTTCTTTAGAGGGTTCTTAACCATTCGGTATTCATCAGTTGAGAATTTGTTTAGTTCTTTACTCCTTTTAAAATAGGGTTATTTTATTGTCTGGAGTCCAATTTCTTGAGTTATTTGTATATCTTGGATATTAGCCCCCTATCAGATGGAGGATTAGTAAAGATCTTTCCCCAATCTGTTGGTTGCCATCTTGTAAAAAAACCAGGATAGCACAAACTATTCTCACCAATAAAAACTTCTGGGGGAAATCAACATCCCTGACCTCAAGCTGTACTACAGAGCAATAGTGATAAAAACTTCATGGTATTGGTACAGAGACAGGCAGGAAGATCAATGGAATAGAATTGAAGATCCTTAAATGAACCCACACACCTATGGTCACTTGATCTTTGACAAAGAAGCTAAAACCATCCAGTGGAAAAAAGAAGAAAACATTTTCAACAAATGGTGCTGGTTCACATGGCAGTCAGCATGTAGAAGAATGCAGATTGATCCATTCTTATCTCCTTGTACAAAGCTCATGTCCAAGTGGATAAAAGACCTCCATGTAAAACCAGATACACTGTAACTAATAGAAAAGCAAGTGGGGAAGAGCCTTGAGCCCATGGGCACAGGGGAAAAGTTCATGAGCAGAACACCAATGGCTTATGTGCTAAGATCAAGAATCAACAAATGGAGTCTCATACAATTTCAAAGGCAAAGGCTTCCATCCTTTGTAATGAAGTTCTTCTTGTGCCTCTTCTGCCTTACATAACACGTGTGGTGCTGAACACTCATTGTACTGCCCTGCAAGTTAAGGATTTGTTACTCTGCACGGCTGGACCACTGTGTTGCCAGACAGTCCGATGTGTATCTTTTCATGCTTGCCATGACTAGAGACTCAGTGGAGTCTGATTACTGCCCTGTTCTCTCAGCTCAGCCCCCAGCTCAGACGATGCCTGCAGACTCTGCTCACGGGACAATGATTCTTTAATGTGACCTGATTTGAACATGACAGGACAGCTAGCTCTCATTGGCCTTCTTTCCACAAATCTAAGGAAGCACAGAGCTTCCAGATGTTTTCACAGAGAACACAGCCCATGATGACACGGGGCACCAGGCCTTGAAAGAATACCTGACCTTGTATATGACATCTTTTTTTTGTTGTTGTTATTATTATTTTATTTATAGTTCTGGGGGCCCAAATAAATACATCTGCTGAGGGCCTTTGTTCTTCATTGTCCTGTGGAAGAAGGCAAGAAGGCAAGAAATTACGTCTAGCATGGTCAGGAAGGGGGCTGCCGAACAGAACCCTCTTTTGATCAAGACCCGACTCTGTTAATAACTAATTCAGTCTGATAATAATGTCATTAATTCATTCCAAGGGCACCTTTCTCATGTTCTTTTCACTTCTGAAAGGCCTCCCACCACTATATTTGTGGATTGGGTTACTTTTCAACACATAGGTTTAGAGACACATTCAAGTCATAGTATAAGGTGTCTGTCTAAAGACCCCTATTGCTCAAGCACTACCTGAGTTAGACTGTTCTGGAAGCCCTGTTAGCACAGAACTTTTCCAATCACTCCCAAAGGTTCTTACTGACTCAGTGGGTCCAGCTGAGTTCTGAACTGCTCATTTCCACATGCTGCCAGATGTGTTGCTAGCAATCCTCCTAGAGCCACCCTTACAAACCACTACCCTAAACTCTCTCTCCTTATGACTCCCAGCAAGGCCTGTGTAAAGTGTAATAACACTTGTTTCTTGTCAGGGTAGACCTTAGGATCATGGCATCTCCACACACTGAGATCTGTGTAAACATGTCTTGTTTCCTGACTATACTGAATTGTTTTAATACCACATTGTAGAGGGATTCAAATGACTAATAGTGGATAATCTTATAAAACATGTAACTCAAATAGTCTCAATATATTAATGGTGGGTATGACCATTGAAACTACTGTATGAGTTAATTCTCCTCTGGCTGTGAAAAGGGACTTGACAAAGAGCAACTAAAATGGGGGTGTGTGGCAGCTCATAGTTCCAGTCAAGGCACAGAGATGGAGTTGAAAACGTGAGGTGTTTGGTCAAGGTGCACCAAGAGGTACTCTTTTCACTTTCCTACCACACACACACACACACACACACACACACACAAACACAAACACACACACACTTACGCACACACACACAGACCACTTGAAATTCACTCTGTCCGCCAACCTATAGGGAGTTGACATCTACAGAGTGGTTCTTCCCCTCCCAAGCTAACCCTTTTTGGAAATGTTCACAGACACATCCATAAGCGTGTCTCCAAACCCAGCGAAGCTAACAAGGAGTTTGATATCACAGCTATAGATCATAAATAAGAGTCTTTACGTTTGAAATAGTTCGGAGACTTTGATCATGACTTCATATTCCTGATAGATAACATAAACCTTACAAATAAAGACAATTTTACAACCTTTCAATTGTTTAATACAAATGACATTTAATTAACAGCTGTAATGTTTTTTTTCCCTTTTAACCAGAAAGTTAAAAATTCTTAAAATGTCTTGCAATAATAGAAACAAGTTTAAAAACCAGTGGAATGTGTGGGTATGTGTGTCTCATGTTCCAGAGAAAGAGTGTGCTCATGGTGTTGCTGCAGTCAGCTCCTGACTAGCAAGATCATTCTGTAAGAGGGCATTGGCTGCTTTCAATTCATTTTTTGTTTTTGTCAGGGTTTTTGTCTGCTTGTTTGAGTTTATTTGTTTTGGGGTTTTGTTTTTATTTTTTGTTTGAGTTTATTTGTTTTGGGGTTTTTGTTTTTATTGTCAAGGGTGAGAGCCAAAGTCCTCACTTGAACTGTGCTGACCTCCTGCCAGGCTCGCTATAACAGGCCCCACTCTGCAAACCATGCTTTGGAGTTCTTGTCCTTCTCCATTGGAAGGGTCTGCAGACATTCTCACAATGGTGAGGGTGTCTGCTCATAGAAAGTGGTGTCCTTGGTTCTGATCTCCAAGGTAGATGCAACCTCCTTTCCTGAACAGGAGAGCAAGAGACTGTCAAAGGCTCGGGTCTGAGGCACTGACAGGCTCCAGGTATCCAAGATTGTGTTTCTCCCTGTAGACAAGAACTGCATAATGGGAACATCTGTAATATTTTCAAAGCACAGGGCCCAGTCCCTCCAGCAGATAGTACATTGAAATACTGGCCTCTGCTTTCTGCCTCCCAGTTCTGTCCTGAGTTTTATATTAAGCCCCTTTTGAAAATCTTAACCTCATTAAAGGGACTCAAGGATTAATATTTGTGAAAAAAACCTCTCTTTTTCTCCTTCTATTCATGTTTGCACCCATAAAATATAGAAACAAACTATTTCTTTATTTTTTCCTATTCATTATCGCAATGTAGATGGCATACATCATATTGACTTTATCACTTAAGGGAGATTCTGCAGTTTTCCTTCCTTGGTGGGTGTCAGAATAATTCCAAGTAAAGAAGACTCCTTAATAACTTTTAGTAACTCAAAGTACTGTTGGTATTAACCCTAGCCTGACTCCAGTAACTCAGTGTTAGCAGTCAGCAGCAGCAGCAGCCAAATGTGATGTGTGCCCTTTAAAAAGTCCCTGCCACCACTGTCTGATCTCTTGTTCTACAGCTCTGTCTGTCTGTCTCGCTCTCTTTATCTCTTTGTTTCTCTCTCTCTCTCTCCCTTGTCCCAGTTCTGAGAAGGCCTTTTGCTCCCCTTATCCCAATAAATCTCTTGCAAGAGATCTGTTGTAAAGTGTGATCATTGCAGCATTTCTAGGCATTCACCTTGCAAGGTTACTTCCACTGCAGAAACCCTAACAGCTGGTAACACGAGTAATATTATAAAATGTGTTCTTGGAGAGCTGTAAAGTCTGTGTGTATAGCTTTACATAGCAGTCGCACCCAAATTCAAGTCATGTACCCCCAAACCACCTAGCCAGTTTTTGTCAGGGTTTTTGTCTGCTTGTTCGTTTGAGTTTATTTGTTTTGGGGTTTTGTTTTTATTTCTAACCTTTGGGAGCTCTGCTGCTATTGTAGCCCATTTATATAGATAAGTTGTGTGACATGAAGTTCAAAACATACCTTGCTTTCCCTTGACTTACATGTTATGTAATGTAACATGGAATGCAGAATTTGTTTTTAACATCGTGGCGCTATCATTTTGTTATTAATTTCTAGTTTATAGGTTTGAGAACATGCTGTGTGTAATTTTTATCTTTGTAAATTCCTTAAGGTGACTTTTCTGGCTCACAAGACAAAATGCCTAGTAAATACTGAGTCAGAGCTTGGAAACGTTAGGAACATATCATAAAGGTCTTTGTGCACACGGATCTCCAGAGAGAGCAGGAATATTAGGCAAGTAGAATTTGTTTTTTTCAGTGGAAAGTTATAAAACTTGTTCTTCCACCCAGAAAGCTGGGAATTGGAAATGACTAATATCCCAGTGATCTGTGATCTCTGTTAGAACAGGCAATATCAAGCTCCTATAACCACAGGTTGGTAGTAGTATAAAAGACCCTTATAGCCTGGACTCCCCAAGCTCCCACAACCAGGACCAGGAGTGGTTCATAGCCCAAATGTCGTCTATGTTATTTGCATGACTGAGCCCAGGCCAGCTGCTTCCTTAGGCCCTTAAGCCGGTATAAGTAGCCTATCTACAGAACCCATGTTCTTGAAAGAAATGTCATGTACCCTGAGTTGAGTTTTGGTGTAATGACACTTCCTTATGCACCAGGGATTATACCACACCAGGACAATTTTTTTTCCAAAGTATATAGTGCTTAAATTTGTTGGGAAGAAACTGCCTGGCATCAGACCTCCCAAGGTTTGATCCAGGTTGACAAAGGCAATCTGAATAGAGTTTTTGTACTCATCTGCCTGCCATGACCACCTGTAGGGTTTCGCTCATAAAAAGACTGTGTTTCTCATCTCTGCTCCCTGACCTCTTTCTCCAGACTACTGCAAAGACTCACAGTCTCTTATCTGCTCATAGACAGCATAGACCTGCCTGGTCTGGCCTCAGTGGGAGAAGAGGGCCTAATCCTTTAGAAACTTGAGGCCTCAGGGAATGAGGAGGCCTAGTGAGGACGGGACATTCTCTTGGAAACATGGAGGGATAGTAATGGGACGAGGAACTGTGGGAAGGCCGACCAGGAGGGAGGCAACAAATGGACTCTATAAAAATAAAAGTAATTTTTAAAAAGTGTGGTGTGTGTGTTTGTCCTTTGGTTATGTTGTTTTGTTTTTGTTTTTTTTTTGTGTGTGTGTGCACGTGTTTGATATGAGAGAGAGAGAGAGAGAGAGAGAGAGAGAGAGAGAGAGCATGAAGTTGGGCAGAAAGGTGTTGAAGGATCTGAGAGCAACTGCGGGTGGTTGTATGCCTGAGGCCCACTGTAACGGTAAATGTCTGACCCTACCTGAAAACTAATAGGTACACATAGAGATATAGAAGTCGTATGTTGAATAACACAGAAACATCTACTGCCCTTCAGTATTGCTTCTCCCCTCAGAGTAGCCTGCCCATTATACACCAAGCTGGACTGGAATGAGGGAAGCTTAGCTTGGATAGGTGATCTGCTTCAAGTATGAGAGCAAAGAACACATACTCAGCACTCATGCACAGCTTCAGAGAACCAGTGCAGTTTAATGGTGGTGGGGGGTGGATGAGTAAATATGCATATGTGGAGGTGACCATGGTCTCTGGAGCAAGGCTTGTGTGGCCTTGTACCATTGGCCAGAGGAGGGGTGTTTAATCTGCATACTCAGGGGCTTTGTAGTGAGGGGGATCTAATAATATTAAACAGGGAGTGAAGCCTGATAACCGTCAGGATAATAAATTCTTACTATGGTTGATGGTGGTGTAGCTGGCAGCATAGCACCAGGTTGGGAGTGGGGAGGGAACCAACTCCTGCATCCTCATCTGAAGTATCAAGGGTTAAAGCTCTCCTCAACCATTCTTCCAGAACCCTGGGCCATTACAGTTTCATGGCCCAGGATTCTAAAGAACGAGAGGTAAGTGAGAGGGAACATTGACAGCACTGAACACAGCAAGGAGGGCAACTATATGACACAGGGAGATATTGTTTGGGCCATCTTATAGATGTATTTCCTTGGAATGCTATGAATTCATTTGTGCATACCACAGCTGATTTCTTGAAGACACTGGATTGCTTAAAATCACACACCCACAAATTTCCTTCTGCTAAATGATTTCAATGAAAATGTTCCACTCTACCTCCTTAGCTCCCTCTTCTCTCATCTCTCATGTCTCCCCTCCTCCTTCATTCCATCCTTCCTTTTCTTTGTTCCTTCCTTCTTTCCTTCTATCTGTCCTTCTCTTTCTCTTTCTCTTTTTTCTCTTTTTCTTTCTCTTTCTCTTTCTCTCTCTCTGTCTCTCTGTCTCTTTGTGTCTCTGTCTGCGTCTCTGTCTGTGTCTGTCTGTCTGTCTGTCTGTGTCTCTCTCTCTTTCCTGTGACAATGTTTATTGAATCTTCACTATATGCCAGTTACTTTTGAGGGCCTCAAGATCAGCAGTGAATAAAAGAGTCATATATTCTAATCTTAAAAGCCTACACGTCATACACATCAGAGGTAAATACACACAACAGACAGAAATTTTCCTAGGATATCTGCTGTAAACGTTTGCCTAATACCCTCTTAATGCACTCTTTTTTTTTTTTTTTTTTTTTTTGATTTTTCGAGACAGGGTTTCTCTGTACAGCCCTGGCTGTCCTGGAACTCACTCTGTAGACCAGGCTGGCCTCGAACTCAGAAATCTGCCTGCCTCTGCCTCCCAAGTGCTGGGATTAAAGGCGTGCACCACCACCGCCTGGCTCTTAATGTACTCTTAATAAAGCTTGACCAAGCAGCACCCCACATTGAATAGATGTACAAGATTAGGCCAAAAGTCTTAAACCAGATCATTTCCTCATCCTAATCCAAGCCTGCCTATGTTTTTCTCCATCAATTACACTCTTGCATTACCCTAATAGGGTTTTAAGAATAAAAAATAAAACAAAGACCCACTTACCTCAATGTTTTAACCTTTTCTTCCTAACACTAACAGGAATCCAGTCAGTTATGTTTACCCTCTTAGAAGCTGTAGCAGCATTGCCCCTTCTCATGGACATGATTGCTTTTCTCTTAGTTTTAAAAGTTGCATGAAGCTGGCTTTCCCCGACTAAAAACAAACTAAAAAGCTAGGCTGTAAATGAAGCAACCACTGGGAATAAAACCTGTCCAAATATGTACCTTCTTCATCTCATGTAATGGCCTTCAGTCAGTGTATTCTCGGCTTTAATTAGAAGCAAAAAGTACCTTCTGCCTTATGAAACTGCTCAAGGGCAACAAGGAACTAAACTGTCTCTCCTGAATAGGCCCAAGCTCTCGGGTCTTAATTATAGCCTCCTGCCAGCAATTTTTATTAGTACAGTGTCAACTTCCAAGAAAAGGGAAGCATCATGCGGCAGCAGAGCAGGCTTTGGAGAGAGAGACAGACAACTGGGTGGAAGCCACTGGTTAGTTCTCACTTGGAGTGGGGGAGGGGAAACGTTAAATACATGGTAAAACGGTTCAAAGCAAACTTAAAAAAACATGAAAAGAATATCTTCCTTTGCCTCATGTTGAAGTTGGAGCTGAGCATGCCTATTCCTGAGAATTTAAAACCTCATAAAGTGAGTACTGCTTAGGGCAAATTAATTGCATTGAAAGTGAATCTATCAGTATGTTAATTAAGTACGTTCCTATTACTGGGCTGTATATATTTTATGTGCTCTGTAGGATGTAGAGACTGAAACCTTTCTGTATAAATAACCGAGGAGGACTTTACGTGTTTCACTCAGACTTTGAAAAGTCTCCAAATATATATTAATGGTAACCCAGTCTCTAAAAATAAACTGGATGTCTGTTACTTACAATTCTGGCCTCACTGAAAGTCAGTTTTACATGGTTTTTCCATGCCCAGAAATAAAAAAAAAAAAAGAGGTGTGGTTCCTACTGAGAGCACTTTTGAAGGTCTGTTTGATGATTTTGGATGACCCATAAAGTGCCAAAGCATTACTCATATATTGCTGGCTTCAGAGTAACCAAAATGACCGTAGTGATTGTTTTTTAACTTCCTTCAGATGTTGGAAAATTACAAGTCTAGTGTCTCACAAAATAAAACATCACCCTGCCTATGCACAGCACAGTGCCTGTCTTTATTTTAATGAATGGAATTCTTTAGACCTTTGGAATTGTGTGTGCATATCTTCTCTAGGCAATGGGTAGAACTCACTCATGGATGGTACAAATGTGCAAAACTTAAAGTTGAGTTCTGTATTTTTGTGAGCTTCTCCCAAAAGAAAACAGGCTTGTTATTTCCACTCTTCTTTTATTGGGCCTGTATATTTTATTAAAAAGTGGATAATGACACTGTTTTTCCTGACTTCTCATGAAAGAGAATATATGAATATGAATATATGAAAATGGTAAACCTTTTAGTAAATTCCGAATATGTTTACCTGATGCTCAAAGGTTTACACTAAAGCCTGTGAGGAACTGACATGGAGAGGGTACTAGGACTACACATGCTCTAGACTAGAAACAAGAAAGGGGGAAGATTGGAATGCCTTTTACCCTTGCGTACTGCTGTTTATGATGGGGATATTCTGAATGGGCTGAAGTATGGAGTAAAGACTTGCAGCTGAGGAGCTGAGTTGGCTCTGGACACCTCTCTCTGGCTAGTGGAATGTATACCAAAGCAAATGCAGCCGCTGGAGAGTCCCACATTCAGAAGTCATTCAACTGATTTAGCTATCATCCAGTATTTTGTTTTTTACAGGAATCAATAAGTCAAAATGAGTTAAGCCTAAAGGATTTTTAAATTGTGTATATTCCTTTGTACAAACGAAAGATTTCATTATCAGCTTTTCATCCATCTGTGTCATGCACAGTGGTCTTATTCATTATACCCCATTAGCTTCTCTTGCATCCTCTCTCTGTCACTTGTCCCTTCTATACAGATAGTTTACCCCCTACTTTCTTGTCTTAAATATCTCAAGGGAATTTTCACTATTGGACCCCTAGAGAATTCCAGAAAAAAACTGGGATGTCAGACTCAAAACACAGGCAATGATTAAGAAAAAGAACTAAAAAAAAGTACTAAGTAAAAAAGACAGAATTATTACTCAAAAAAGGAGAGTGAAATGAGCCTTATAATCCCACTAGCAGGATATCAGATACTCCCCAGATGTATCCTGCCACCCCCTACTGTGACCAGCACTGGCTCTGAAGCTGTATTTTTCTGCTATATGCACTTGAAAATGTCCCCTTAACTCTGTCTTTGCATCGCCATGTCATCAGCAATATCTTCATCCTTTTATAAAACATGCAATAGGAGGACCTATGGTTCCTTACCTATGTGGACACTGAGAACAAGGTGTAATTCTTCACTCCATTCCTTGCCCAGGGTCTGGACGTACTGGGTAACCAACATCACCTCCGACAACAGCAAGACACATTGTATTGGACCTTCCCATTGGGGAGGAGATGTTATTAAAATTAATTTGCAAAGTAAATGTCAAATAATTATAAAAGAGTTGCTTCCCACCCAGCCTATGTATATAACTCCTCCCCCAATCTATGCCAAAGCTGTGCTGTGCTCTCCTCCTCTCAAGCTCTCCATCAACCTACAAATCATGGGTGCAGAGAACTGAAGGTGTTAGTACATTCTGGAGTCTTTTGAATAACAAACTCACCATTTCATCATTTCATGCCCAGGTCTAGAAATAGAGATTTTATTTTTAAAAAACATCCATCTCAAAGATTAAAGTACCCTATCAGAATCTGGAAAGCAGGGAATTCTGGATGGAAAGGCAGTCAGTGTAGCCATCAACTTCGTTAAGAACATGTCCTGGAAGAGCCAAGTGGTCTGCCTGCTCCCGCCTTTACAAAGACAATGAGCATCCCAGTAAAAGCCCTCGGTATTACAGTGTGAGGGACATCACAACAGGATCTCTACAACATAGTGTGGTATTGACAGATCTGAATTCTGCACAGTGTTGGGGTTAGAGCAGTGTACTACCAAGAAACCATCTAGCTGGTACCATTTAATCGTATCTCACTGGCTTTATTTTCCCAAATATGAAATTGACAAATGCGATCTTTTAGTACAAACTAAATTTTACTTTGTGCCCTGAAGATATCTCTAACAGACTAGGCACTGCAAGCAAGATCTTGTCCTCTCCCTTTTGCAAACCATTCGATTCCTTCATTTAGGCACTTCCACATTCCTAAAGCTAGCCACCAAGGTTTTGACTTCCTTCTGCCTGACTCTTTCCCGAGGCTGACCACCAAGGTGAATGTACCAAACCACCAAGGTCCAGCATTCAAAATTCATTATTTGGCTATATTAGCTATCCTGTCCAATAAGGACTTACAAATTCATCCTAGGGCAGACTTCTCCCCTTTCTCCTTATAAAAGCACTCCTTGCACAGGGGCCATGCAAATCATATCTATATCGTTCCAATTTAATATATGGGCTGCCAAAGACCAACAATCTCAACTAACCATGACCCCTGAGATCTCTCAGACACCCAGCCAGCAACCAGGCAGCATACACTAGCTGATGTGAAGCCCCTCACACATATACAGCAGAGGACTGCCTGGTTTGGCCTTAGTGAGAGAAGAAGCAGATAACCCTCGAGAGACTTAAGTACCTAGGGAGCAGGGAGGTCTGGTGGGGTGGGGGATGGGGGTGCGGACATCCTCTTTAGAGACAGGGGAGGAGTATGGGATGAGGAACTGCTGGAGGGTGAACTGGAGGGAGATAATGACTGGACTGTAAAAATAAGGATGTAATAATAATAATAATAATAATAATAATAATAATAATAATAACAACAACAACAACAATAATAATAATAATAATATTTTTTAAAAAGCGCTCCTATAGAGCCTCCTCTAGCTGTCTTTACCCAATCCAGTGGTAGTTCCTCTCTCCATTGTCCTCTCCCCAGTAAATAAATCTCCTTTATGCTAAGAATTTCATGTCTGGGTGCAGACCCCAAGGCCCCTTCATTGTTACCAAGACTGATAGTGTTTCAGATCAATTTACAGACCTCAGTCCAGTTCCCACACTTTCTGGACCATCTTGTTCCCTTTATCTAACACCGGCTAATTGGTGAGTTTTCCTTAATTAGCAGTCATAAACACTCCCTGGAACATCAGGCGACGACCACTGATCGTCCAGTGTCACTGTTCTGTCTGGTGAGGGTGGGGAGAACCTGTTCTGCCACAGTGCACTCCTACAAATGACCTCTTAGGCACACTCTCGGCTGTGGAAAGAATGGCTGCCTTGAAGTCATGGGAAACTTTCAGGAAATCGGGCTCTGCTGCATTTTTACCTCCTCAAAATCCTGTTGACAGGCACTGGATTTTTCCTGGACATTAGGTACTCCTCCTGCTGAAAGGGTCCTAGAGATCCCTCTCTCTCCAGGACTTTCTAGGGTCCAAGACCCCCCTTCCCTGAGACCACTCAGTTGTCTTACGGAAGAATCTAACTTCAACTTGGGTCTCTTGGTCACATCTACCGATGGCAACTGTTTACACCACCAACACCAACACCCATATCCCTATCTGTTTGCCTCTGGGACGTCTCTTAAAGAATCTCAAAGGACTCCAACTCCAACTCATATGACGGTGCTGGTACACTCATGAATGGCTCTTATACTCCCTTTGTAATAAAAAAAAGAGACGTTTTCAATTTTTGTGGGCACTGAAAGATGGAAGGAGATCGATCCCCTTATACTCTTCTCCCTCCCTGCCTGGCCCTCTCCAGATATTCCAGAACTGTCTCTGCATTCCAGCTCTGCTCCAAGCCTTCCCCTTACACTTTCTGTTCCTTGTCAAACCCTCCCCCACTATCAGAAGACTGCTATCAGGTCTGCCCTGCTGCACCTGCGGCTGCCTCAGCTCCTTCCTGTCCTAAAGCCAAATTCCCCATCTTTGATCCCGCTGATTAAACAACGGACGCCTGCCTTCCTCCTGTCCTCTCTCTCCTTCCTTGACAGCCCCCTCCCTCTGGTCCCTTCTCTAGCCCCTCTCTTTGTCAGTGGCTCCTCTCAATTAAATTTGACCACAAATTCCAAAACCTGCCTTCTCAACTCCTTCTCCTATCCACGTGCTCTAACTATTCTTCTCCCGGTGTCTTTCCAGCTCCCAAAGCCTTCTACAGCCTCCCAAGACACCGCCTGGGACACTCATCTGAAATCTTTTGAACCTGGCCTGCTACACCTGTCTGAGTATCTCCACTAATGGCATGTGTACTTCCCTTTTCCTTGTCTTCTCCTCTCTCTAACTTTCTCCAGGAGATGCAATCCTACCTTTGGCAGCCTGGGACCTTTTCCCTTGCTTCCTCCTACTAGGAGTTAACTTCCCTACCTCTTTCTATGCACCTTGAGGCCTATACATGGCCTTGCCTCTTTCCCCTAGGAATTGCAGTCCCACCTGCTGTCCTACTCCAATATCACTGCCTCTCAGCCTCTGGTTCTGCCTACGGCCTAGGATCTTTTCTTGCTCACACAACTTCACTATACCCCTTTTGGCTTCTATGATACTTTACGTCCCTGTCCACTCTCAGCCCCCTCCTGCAATATACTGTGACTCGTTTCCACTCCTGCCCCTTGGAGCTGCTTGTGATTCTGCAGGCTCCCTACGCCCTTCCTGACCTGCACAGAACTTTTCTTGTCTCTCAGCTCCCGCCTCCAGTCTTGCAGCATCTGCTCTTAGCTCCCTTCTAAAGCTTTCTCTACCCACTAGAACCTGCCTGTTCCCTCTTCCTAGGCCTCCTAGGAAGAGCTTGGCTCCTAGGCCTCACCTCCTCCTGTAGATTCTCTATGCTTGGGCCCATGGGGCTGGGGCATGCCCTCTTTCAGCTTCCTCTTGGAGTTTATAGAAATTCCCTCCAGGAGAGCTTCATTTTTCAACTTAGTTTTCTTCCTCTATCTACTCATATTAATAAAAGCTGACTTAGAGATGTATACCTATCTACTTATGTTTTTGCTAACTGTTCAACACCAGACTTCTAAAGAATTTTAAAAAAATAATAACATATATTTGATAAATGTGGTCTATTTGATGAATAGAATTTATACAGGCCTAAGATTCACAGTAATATTGTCTTTGTTTCTTTGTATTAGTTCTCTTTGCTAAATTTTAACAATGTTAATTTCTTAATTTAAATGTAATTTAATTTAATTTGCTAAATTTAAAGTTTAACAAAATTTAAACCTTATTTAGATAAACAAAGTCCTACAAAATCTATGATATTCTATTTTGATAGTAAAGATAATTCAATGAAATCTTTAAAGCAAGTGTTTAAAGCTCAAACTTGCCAGGAATAGAGCTGTAAAGTACTAGTCTTATAAAAAGCTACCAACTTAACCTGTCGGGTAGCCTATTTGAGGACAAGCTTTATTTGGCCTCCTGTATAGGTTTTTAAGGTTAAGCCTAAAATCAAGTATACTAAATAGATGGCCCTCAAACTCTCCAGAGATCTGCTAAATACGACATTTAAAATGTTTAGGCTTCCCGTAATAGAGACAAATGCCCCTTCCTAACGGGAACCTTGTGACCTCACAAGATAATAGATGGTATCCAGCAACTCTACCTGAATTACAGTAACCCTAACTACTAGTGCAATGAGCCCCATGCAATGCCTGCAGCCAGTCCTCTGCACAAACCGTGAACACTTTTGGGTTGTCCTACTCCATCTCATCACTGAAAGGTCAGTTTCCCCAAGTCTCTCTACAGGAAAATATCCCTCAGACCTGGGTCTGACAGCCGACTTCCCGCTGCTTGGTGTGGCAGCTGAATGGAGTTGAAATGCTGTGTATACGACAGGTGAAGACCAAACTTGTCCAGCTACTGAGACCACAAAAACTTAGGACAACCGTCTAGGTACTAGATAAGTCTCTTTCATTTTGATTAATACATAGAGCATGTGGATGATACTTCCTCCTATAA
>JADRCC010572959.1:0-12047 GCA_019843855.1 Hylomyscus alleni | reverse complement strand
TTCTGGGGCCAGAGAAGGCAAGCATAATCAGAAGATGACTTTGCCTTTTCGATTAGTCGGGAGCCACCATTTAAAAGCCCCAGAGCAGCGGTTCCCAATCTGTGGGTCATGACCCCTTTAGGGGTTGAATGACCCCTTCACAGGGGTCACGTATCAAATGTCCTGCCTATTAGATATTCACATCAAAATTCATAACAGTAGCAACATTACAGGTATGAAATAGCAGTGAAAATAACTTTATGGTTGGGGGGGGGGGTCACCACAACACAATGAATTGCATCCACGAGTCACAGCATGAGGAAGGTTGAGAACTGCAGCTCTCTGCAGTGTGTGGCCATCCCAGGGACAGCAGGCCCTTGCGGCTCTCGATGCCCAGAACCCACTGCTCAGGACTCACATTGCATAATGCCTTCAGTGGTGGGACTATGGAACAAGTCAGAACGAGAGCTGAAGGGAGGGTCAGGGTGCCTGCCCCACAGCTCGCAAGAGTGAGAGGTCCATGACATCCCTGTGTTGGCAGGCAGAATTTCAGAACCTCTGCAATACAGGGTTGAGTATGTCCTACTCGTGGAAGTACCTAAGTATGTGTGTATGCCCACCTGTGCCTGAGTGTTTCCAGGAGTGTGAGCCCGCATGAGTATGTATGGAAGGCAGCGTGCTGTGTGCTGGTCTTTCCTGAACTAACACAGAACCAGTAATTCCCAAAACTGACTGTTCCCGAGAGTAGAATGCCCGAGGAACAATTCAATGCTGTCTGCTGTCACTGTCCTCCCTCAGAGCTCCTCATGGCCTCTATACTGGGTGCATAGAACACACCCTGCCACAGACATCCTCATGCTGGGCCTCTTGGTGGGACGTGACCTATGAGAAGGGACGTCCCCTCTCCCTTCCTGGGTCAGTTGTTCTGGACCTTGACTGAGGATTATAATCTCAGAGCTTGTGCTGTCACAAGCTCTGTCATTGGACGACTATGAGGACTCCGAGTCTTAACCACAGATGTTCCTGACGAACAGAGATAACCAGCTCCTACCTGGAGTGAGCCTGGGTTCCTATGCTGCTGGCTGTGATCAGGTGATACCAGAAAGCAGTCAGGTGAGAGTCATGGGCCTATACTTTAGTTCTGAGGCCAAGACACCCAAGAGGAACTCCAAGGGACATCCATCACCCTCAGAGGCTCACGTGTTAACTTGTCACCTCCAAATCCTTCTTTGCAAACTCAGCTGAAATGGTTATGCCTCATCCATGAGATGGGTACACTCACTCTTGGGCGAGCTGCATAGATACTTCGTCTGTGCCCAGCTTGTGTCTTCTGCCATCCCAGACCCTGGGAAGACTGAGAGGTTGAAGGCCTTGCAGCTACATGCAGTTCCAGACATCAGCCTGCCGACCGGTTGGCCTAGGACATCCCAGCCTTGCTTTGGAGCAGGCAGCTTGATGACAGCTGGTAATGGCAAAGCTGGAGGGAGTGTGTGTATTTGCTCATCCCCTGTGGAATCAGAAGAAGTCTGATGCTCAGGAGGGAATCACATGAGGTTCTGACCAGAGAGGGCATTACACTTTCTCAGGGCTGCTTGGGAAGGATGTGGTGAATCAGACAAGGCCAACGAGTCTGTAAGCTGCCTCCTACCCAAGCTGACCATCTCCACTGTCTGCCCTGCCTGCCCTAAATGTTGCTGTACACATCTACAGATCTTGTTCAAAAGCACATGGTGACTCAGTGGATCTCTTTGTCCAGAAGGTCTTGGGCCAGCACTGCACTCGTGGGCTGCTCTGGGACAGTCAGGGGCTTTGAGCATGGGTCTCTAAACTCCACTTCTCCTGTACCCATTATGGAATCAGAAAGGGCAGGCTGATTCCTGGTAGCTCAGATGATTCCATCATCAGAGGGAGCTCACTGCTTCCAGAGCTATGACACCTCCTTCTGAGACTCAGGGAGGACATTTCTCATGTGGGCATTTTCACCAAGATAAACCCTTAAAAGGATGCATCCCTTAGCCACACACCTGACCCACAACTCCTTTGCTCAAGTCCATCATTGTGAGAGACCATCCAATTGGATAGTTCAGGCCAAGCGCGAAGCTGCTGATGGAGGGATGTTTGCTGGCAGGAATACACAAGCCTGGTGGGAGGGTGTTCCCGAGGCTTTCCTCTATCTCCAAGATCAATATTGATCCAGGACCTGAAGTGTGGGATTTTTATAGGATTTGAACTCAGAATTCTGCTCAGAGCTCATAGTGACATCATTTCCCACGGCACCCCAACTCAATATCCTGAGCTGGGTCTCCCAAAGTAGCCAAGGCCAGGCAGGGCAGGCAGAAATACAAATGATCCCTACGCTGGGTGGTCAGAGCCCGATGCCAGGACTTTAACACTAAGCAGGAAGTAGCAGGTACCCCCTGAAGCACAGCCAGGCTAAGAGGAAGATGCCCCTAAAATACAGCTATGCTGTGAGAGAGATGCCTCTGTCTGTAGGCAAGTCCAAGGAGAAAAAAGGCTTCATGTGAGAGGGTCTGTGAAGGTTGAAGGAGAGAGGACAAAGGTCACTGTCTCTGGAAACTCTGAAGCTGAACTCAGGACCCAAGCTTGGGTTCTGGGGTGAGATTTCAGTGCCCCTGTCCCCGCAGGCCAGACCACTCTCTGGGAACCGGCAAACCTACCTATTTATCTCTCCTGCTACGGGGCTGATTTTAGACTCAGCATTTGGGTTCCTGCGTGCATGTGCTCAGTGTTTGGAGAAGCTCGTTCTTGGTACAGCCATTTAGTGCTAAGTCACAGCGGTTTTAACAGTCTCTTACAAGACCTTCATCTCAGAGGGGCCTTAGAGGCTAAGGCCGCACCGTGTGAAACAATGGCAGTCAGACTGCTCTCCCATACTGCCATCCCACTACTTTGGCCCCCAAACTTAAACTGCTCATTCTTCACCCTCAGGAAGAGAAAGGCCAAGAGTTCCTGCAATAAGCAAGAACACTGACACATATTTATACAAGGGCACATTACTTTCCTCCAATAGAGCTATATTCCTGGCTGGTGTCTGGAGTAATAAGCTCACATTAAATGTACAGAAGTTTCTCAGAATCTCACAGCAGGTGGCTTACACCTACAGGATCTTCCAGCCCTGACCTCTCTGGTCATTAGAGGAACCAGGGGGTCCATGAAAGTGATCAGTAAATCTTGACCCCCCCCATGAAGGAATTGGCAGAAGCCCCCCAGACGGTGGCACAGAGGAAGGAACAGGGCAGGCCAAGGCTCCAGAATATCTCTTCTGTTTCCCCAGAGTATCCTGTTACCTTGGCCTGTTTGTTGATTGAACAAATGAATGCATGCATTAATATTCAAACCCTCACTCCAGGGACTAAGGCAGCCCACTTGAGTAAATTCTTGAGATGATTGAAACCCCATCAGTTCACATTAACACCTCTTAAACACTGGGAGACACATTCATTCAGCAGATGATGTTTGTGTGTCAATCACAGGCTCAGCACAATCTCAGAAAGAGACTTTCTGGAGTGACAACCGTGTCAACACAATCGCAGAGAGCGACTATCTGGAGACATCCTTGACTAGAACCTAGTCTAACTCCAGGGAAGCGACAAGCCTGTCTCCACTTCCTCCCCAGGTACCCAGCCTTAAGTGCCTTACTCCAGCGGGCTCGGGCACACAGCTGCAGACTCTGCCTGGGGCAGGTGGCCGCTGAGCAGCCCATCCACAGCCCCATCCCTCTGGGCTGTCACGGCAGCCATCTCTTAATTAGCAAAATAAATAGCACAGTGATAAATGTCATAATTTACTCAACAAATGATCAAAATCATTGCTTCTGCAGACCCCGGGGCAATAAAATGCAATCACGGGGTGGTTTATTCCCACAGGAGGGCGAGTGCAAGCTTCGTGTCAGTTAGCAGGGCACGGCATAGGGGGGATGGTGGCCAGATGGAGGAGCCTAGGAATTGGGATGCCCTTCTGTGAAACCACCTCATTGAGGGAACAGAGTCCACAGAGATGTCCAGGTACGGAAACCACGCCCATACCCTCAGACAGACCCATCACCCAGGTCCAGGACATACATCCAGACATGTTACCTTCCAAACTGACTATGAGTCAGTCTGACGGTCCCAAAGCACTCAGGGAGGGGGGCTTTGGAGACAATGGAGGTCTCCAATACACACATGAGCAAGAAAGAGAGGGAAAGTCTCCAGGGCCAGTTCTAGACAGAGGGATGGGCTTCGAGTTCCAGGTGAGCATCCAGAGAGGCAGGCTTCGCTACTTCAGTTCTAGCTCTGCTCCATCAAAGGAGAGTATATCTGGGGTGGGAGCGAACCCCTGCCAGGACAGTGAGTCGAGTCAAAGCCCCTCATATGTCACTGTCTGGTCCATGTGTTGTGTCGTCGTCCTAGCCTGACTCACGTACAGAACTTTTTCCTCTACAGTCACCTCACACGCAGCCATGCCTCAATACCACAGCATCCCAAGTGATGCTACAAAGACAGCTCTGACCTCCATACTCAACTGCCCACCAGGGACTACAGGGTCACTCCTCCTGTTTGTAGTCCCCTCTGAAGGACCCGAGCTCTGGAGTGCAGCCTGACCACAGACTGGTGCGCCCCACTCCTGGGCCAATCCTTGGGGAAGCCAAACAGAACAGACCCTCTTTGGCTTTCATCTGTCATTTCTGCTCCAATGTCATGGCTTACTTTCTTGCAGCAAATGAGTACCACATTAATGATCGCAAAATTCAATTACTCTGATTCACAGAACTTAATTATGAGGGTGAGGCTGAATTACGTATGTAATCTGAGGCCATTCTGAGATTACACCCAGGCATGGCTCAGACCAGCCTGAGCCTGACTGGGGCCCCCAGCCTTCAACACTCTTGCATGTTAACACTTTCTGGTAGCCTCTCTCTCTGCACTCACAGAGGTAACAGAGTGGCTGGTGGGCCAGGCCACCTGGTATAAGTGCCTGGGGTAGTTAACAGAAGGCCTCTTTCTCAGGACTAGGGAGAGATCAGGGCCCGGGGTCCTGGGTTTTGCTTTTCTTTTTTTCCCTGAACCCTGATCAGGAGATAAAGCACGTAGGCTAATTTAGGAAAAGTGAGGAGGGCCACCAGAACTCACTGGCTTTGCTGAGCTACCGTCATACTTTGAGGGAGACAGAGAAACAGTGTATGGTCCATGAAAAAGAGTATAGTTCACACATTGAAAAAATATACTAAAGTTATAAGGAGAGAAGAGGTCTCAGCCCTGTCCTGAGCCCAGATGACTCGGCCTGTAGAACTCAATAGAACCCACTGCTGACTGAATCCTTGGCTCCTAGAACTGAGAGCGCCCACCTGCTTCCCCAGGGGCCTCCTCTTTTCTCCCAGGACAGCAGTGGCTTCCATTCCAGTTCTGCTGGCGGCTTCAATAATTCAATCCCAAGAACACAAGTAGCTACTCAGCCGGACTACCAAAGGACACAGTGCCCAGAAAGGGGTCACAGAAACAGGGGATGAGGTGGCTCAGGTGAGCCTAGAACTCTGTTTCAGGGCATTGGCCTGGGAGCAGCTATCAAGCACCCTCTCGAAAAGCAGAGGTCAGGTCACCACCATGAGACAAAGCTCTCTGCAGAAACAAATCACAAATGTGTGTGCGTACACATGTGCACACACATGTACACACATGTAGCCACACCACATGCACACGTGCACACACACACACCACACACATGCACACACACCACATACACACATGCGAGCACACACCACACACACACATGCACACACACTGCACACACCACACACACATGCACACACACACACAGACACACAGACACACACCCTACCTCTTATTCTTAAGCACCTACACAGAGTGTAAATAGTACTTGAAAAGTCAACAGGCCCCAAGGAGTGATAGCGACAGCCTGTACCAGGCCTGGTACCCAGGGAACCACTATGATATGGGACACTTCTTTAAAAACCAAAATCAAACAGAAACCTGTATCAGCCACAGAGCAGACAAGAACAAAGTCACTTCAAGGTCATCCAAAGAACTACCTGTTACCTGTAAGGTTTGTTTATCCTCCAAGCATCTGAAAGCTAGCCTACTGATTAAATAATGAAGATCTTTAAGTGCCTTAAACAAACACCCTCCAACCGCCTCTCTG
Organism: Hylomyscus alleni; assembly: GCA_019843855.1. NCBI lineage: Eukaryota > Metazoa > Chordata > Mammalia > Rodentia > Muridae > Hylomyscus > Hylomyscus alleni. The sequence goes on along the minus strand of JADRCC010572959.1, from coordinate 5,909 downwards.
GCGCAGCAGCAGGGAGTTGGGGAGTGACTCCTCCACCCCCACCCCAAAGCCAAATTCAACTGAGCCCAAGGTATTCAGATACCATGTTGTTTAAAAACACTTCTCAGGCCACAGAGCACAGTATGGGCCCACAGGAGGGATTCTAGACCCCTCCTCTCCTGCCTTACCCGGGTCCTTGGCCCTGCCAGTCAGCCGTGAAGATCTCAACCATGGTCCCACACCCTGCATCTGTTACTTCTGATTTGGAGACATGACAGGTCACCTTCAGAGCTACAGACCCCACCACACTGATGTCCAGCTCACCGTCTCTTCATCTACTTGGTGAGCCCAGCGTATCACCTGGACCCTCCAAACCCTCTGAAGAGCAAGTAAGGGTGGCTCACGCTCAGATCAGAAGCCCGGTGCCCTCCACGATGAACCCAACAAGACCCTGTGACTCCAGAGACCTCCCTCCACCTGCCTTTGGAGACAACAGAGGTCCAGGCACTCAACCTCAGGATTTTAGGACATGTGAAGGGCATATGAATGTGATCTAGGTACCACCAGCAGATGCATCGACCCCCTTGGATCTCCACGCTACCCACCCCCCTCAAAAGGCTTTACACATGACAGGACCCAGGGAAATCCTTGGCACTTGGTGGAGTCTGCAGAGTTTCTCAGGGTCTGCAAGAGGACACACTGTGTGCAGAGCATTTCATCAGTCGAGTCTGAGTGAGCAAAGCTTGGAGGTTGTAAAACAGCCAGGGAGAGAACGCCAGGCCTTAAGCCGTTCCTCACTCTACAAAGAAAACCTACGAATCTGCTTAAGAACTTTCACAAGGTTGTCAAGAGTCTGGGAGAGGCAGAAAGAGCAGAGGCGGACCCTTGCCCCACCTGACACCCACCCCCAGCCCCACTGTTAGGGGTCAATCGAGCAGGCTCTCTCCCTCCCCTGGACCATCTGCCCTTCCTGGCATTGACCTCCATGCAGGCACTCATGGAGGTTGTGAAACACCAAAAGGAATCTGGGTTCACATTCCTGCTTTCCACCCAGGCAGGCTCCCTGCCAAAACTACCACTGGAAACCAGCCCTGTGGACCGCAGGAAGGCCGGGGCCTACAGGAAACGTGCTTTTTGTGGCACTCTTAGTTCCCACGAGGCCACCTTGACAAGCCCTCTCAAAGCAGGGGTCAGTCAGTGTGCCTCGTGGCCTAAGTGGACACCTCTGAAAGCTTCTGGTTCAAAGCTCACACTCGCTCACCTAATGAGCACACAATCCTCTTCAAACCTTCTGTGCAGGTTGGCACGCATGAACTCCACCCCCAGAAAGGTCCGTGGAGATAATGATAAGAAAGTTTAAATAAGCAAGGATTCTGCTCACAAATCTGAGGAAGAGGTCCCCTCATGGTCCATGAGGAGCCTTGTCAAACTATGGTAGGGTTTATGGAAGCTACATGGCCACTAGGCCTGCTGTGCAAGCTGCCTCAGCCTGACAGAGATAGCATGGAGCTCTCAGCATTAAGCTGCTTCTTTTAGGACATCCGACTATCCTGCAGTGCAGGTGGGTTAGCACCTCCATCCAGTAGGAGGCACAAGATGTTTTAAAACATGAGCTCACAAAAGACACATTTCTGGGAAGACGGTGTCGCAGCCGTCGGGGCTGATGGGCATCTGAGGGGACTGCAATGTTTTCTGAGTCACGTCATGCAAGCTGCTGGATAAAATAACCCTGGGAAATGTGACATTCGAATGCTCTCTCTCTCTCTCTCTCTCTTTCTCCAATAGACTGAGCCTCCTGCCTGGGGCAGTGGCTGCACCAGCTTTATAAATAGATTGAACACAAGATAAATGGCCACGATCAATCATGCTCAGACTGGGCACACTCACCTCCCATCCAAAGTCGGCCTCCTTCAGTGCGGCCCGGGGCGCCACCATGTAGGGGCCAAACCTCTCCCCAGTTTCCATCTTCCGCTTGGCCCAGATCCCCAGTCCAGCTCCTGGTATGGAGGACTCTCGCAGCTCGAAGTCTGGTGGGATTGGAATGTCTTCAGGAATGTAGACAGGAGCCTCATAGGGCGAGCCCTCCTTGGGAGTGAAGTCCTCGCTAGTGGGGAAGGGGGACGGTGGCCCCATAGGGATGGGGGACAGGATGCCGTCCTCAGTCTCCTCCTCAGCACTCTGGCCGGCCAGCAGGTCCGGGTCGGGTTCATACATATTATTTACAACGTCACCGTCACCTAAAGAGATAAAGTGGCATCAGCTCTTGCAACAGGGACTCCCCAGGGATGCGGCCCTTGTGGAACCAAAGGGCACCAGAGGCTCAGCAGGCTTCCAGCTCCTACCCTCGATGCCACCCCTGCAGCATCCTAAACCTGGCAGCAGGCATGCAGTGCCAGCTGCTCCCCAGGGAGGAGATCCCACCAGGCTCCTTGAGGGACCAGCATGCTACAGGCCGCACGGCCCTCATTTGCTCACTGTTTCCCAATGTGTTAGAGGTGGAAGGTTCATCCACAGCCACCTGGGGATGTGTGTCCAGTTCTGCTATGGAGAAGTGGAGGCAAAGCTGAGGCAGAGGAGTCAAGGCTGTTGTGGGGATGGTGAAACACTTGCCGTGAAATCATTCCGATGCTTGTCTGTAGCCTCAGAGATTGGTGAACTGGGATGTTTTTAAGAAAAATTCAGAAGTTGGGTTCGTGTGACATTTGCTAAAAATGGCCACCCCGATTACTCCAGACTCTGTGCTGGACTGGCCAGGTCCTATATAGGGTTTCTGCAGACTCCTGGCGACCTCAAGGCGGGTCAGGAATAGTTAAGGTCATAGGCATGGCGCTTGAGCTGCAGGTCACAGGACTGAGAGAAAGGAAGAGGCCCCCAGCTTATCTGTGGGGGATGGGCTTTTCTCTAGGAGCCGTCAAAACCAAAGGCTGATGTCAAAATATAACAGAGGAGCCTTGGCACAGGAAGGCTGTGACGGTGTTGGACAGGAAGGGTCTAAGAGGGCAAAGAAGAGATCAGGCGGAAAGGAAAATGGGAGTTCCTAGCATCTACCCCACAGCACCGCAAACACAGAGAAACTAGCAAGAACTCGACAGAGTCAGAAGGCCAGACCAGCTCAAGGCCCCAGAAATAGGAAATAAGCAAATGGAAAGACTGTGTTCCGTCCACATCAGGGTCTATCCACCAGGGGCATGAAGGCCACCTTGTTGGAATGAGGACAGACCTCAGAAGCATACAAACCGTCCAGAACACTTGGGGCCTTGTCCTATAGCTATTCGGAAATACACAGTACATTACTCCGAACCATCCTGATACACCTGCATCCATTTTTCCTCTCTAGCGGTGACTTTGTCCCCACTGACCAATGTCTTCTCTTTCCCTGCCCCTCCCCATTGTTCACACTGTAAACATCACACTGTAGCCTGTAAATCTTGACTCGTCCCCCAAAGTAAATCACACTATTCCCATAAAAGCTCGCTCATTTTTCCAGTATGTACACAGTTGGAAACAAGACCATTGTGTACAAGTGACAAGACCATTGTGTCTTGTCACTACAAATGATCACTATTCATCTGCTAAAACTTTAAAAGCATATTCTGTAAAATGGAAAGCCAACACCACGATTCTTCAAAGCATCCGAAAGAGGTAGATCTATAAAGGTTGTGAGGGGTTGGGTAGTGGCAGCTAATAGGGGCCATTCTCCTGTGGGTGGTGAGAATGTTTCAGAATTAGACAGAGGTAGAGATTGGTTGCACAACACAGGAAAGTATGCTAAGAGCCACCAAGTTGCATGCTTTAAAATGGACACTTTTTCTGTACCGTGAACTTGACCTTAGTCAGTGCAGAAAGCCAGAGAGGCAGGGAGGCTCACAGAATGGCTCCTTGCTCAGGGTGCTAACCCCTGTCCCAAATCTCCCAGGTCAGCTCTGTCCTGCCACTGGTCTGTTGATCTGTGGAAGTCACCCAGGAGCCATGTCTCATGCCCGCCCATCCCTGCTCCTTGACGCTGGCTAGTGAAACAGAAGCCTCCAGGGAGACAAGAACTTTTCAAGTAAGAGGGGAAAAAAAAAAACAATTTCAGATTCCCCACGTTGGCTACAAACAAACCGGCTGGGGAAGTAACAAAATGTTTTCTTTCAAAAGAAACTGAAGTCTCAGGAGGAAAAAAAAATCATGCCGATAACACTTATTTAATTTAGCAGCATTCACAGAAGTAATGACTATGTTTTAAGTGGGCAACGGTTCCTTTTTAATTGGCTGGTGGGATCCTTTCAGGGACTCAGCAACATGAAGGCAGTACAGCTCCCTCCGCCCAAAGCCTGGTGTTGTTTAGGTTTGAAAGAACACCCCCGTAAACCTTCCCGGTGCCTGTGTGAGGCAGAAAGGTAAATTAGAAGGGGGGGTAATTAACAAGCCACCTTATTATTCTGAACTCGTAACTGCACAGAGCTCACAAACAAAGTCGTGCTGGAAGCCCATATTCCCCATGAAGTGTTCCTTAACTCTTTCGGGGCGCTGATGCCATCTGCCCTCTAGAGTGGCTAAGAAGCAAAGGAGGACTTTGGGAACTCTGACGGGTCCAAGGAGGGCAATGTGCCCATCCGGTGTATGGCCACCTCAAGGCTATTTCTTTTTCTTTCCTTTTTTTTCAGTTTGAGTTCTACTTCCTCAAACCCCTCCCTCACCTACTCACAGAAACCATCAACTTTTAAGAATGGCCCTAACTGGAGGCCCAGCCAACAGCTGGCGAGAAGGCAGTGTTTCCTGCCGATTAGAGGTAGGCCTGTGCCCCAGCCCAGCCTCCTGTGCCCAGGTGGTCATGAGGTTAAGTGACAGCTTCCTTCTTTTCATTTTGCTGTCCTCTCCCCTGCACTGGGTGAGAGCTTGGTTCGTGAATGGGCACTGAGAGTCCAGGAGGCCTAATGAGAGCAGATTTTGAGGGAGGATGCCTGAAGAACCAGTCCCCTGCTTTGAAGGAGCTAGGCATGAGTCACTCAGTTTTAGGGGGAAGTGAGGAGTCTTATGTCCAACTTAAGAGACCAACTTTTCTTTCTCAGGAGCTCCAGGTAAGATGTCCTCAGAGGCAAAAGCCCCTCCTTCTTCAGGGTGGACAGCCAAGCTCCCAGAGTGGGTTCCTTTACTCCAGCCCCAGTCTAGGCAGCTAGGATGGCAGATGCATTTTCCAGATCATGTCGTCCAGGTAGAGGAGCAGTGCCCAAGGTCATAGGCACTTTGTGATTGTGTCACTGATTGTTCAGGAGGTCTGCAGTCTTTGTTTGGGCCTTGCAACGGCTTTGTGCTGGGGAGTCTTGACTGGGCTATCTTTCATAAAATGTTAAACGTGGAGGGGAGGGTATAGGGAGCAGTGCTGGCTGGACCTGGGGGCAATGGCTCTAAGCCATAGCTACCTCTGCTTTTCATCCCAGAAGCACCTGCTGGGTGCCCTGGGCTCCAGCTGAGCCTGTTCCTAGTGAATGCCACACCAAGTCCCTCTAAGCATCATGCCAACCAATGTTCCAGTGACCATCATGACCCTGTAGTGGGGATCAGACCTCAACTCCTCTCCAGAAGCAGGGAAGTATCACTGGCTGGGAACTCGTCCCTCTTCTCTGCTTTGGATTCTAACACCAACCTGGGTGTTAGTGTTGGGTCTCTTCTGACCTCACATGAGGGGGATTTCTGTCCCCTCACTGAGAACACAGCCATGTCTCTTCGGAAACCTCACTGAAGAACAAACATGGATAGGAAACCAAGGCCTAAAAAAACGAGAGGGGGTGGGAAGGCAGAGACAGAGAAACACGGAGAGACAGACAGACAGACAGATGGATAGAAAGATAGACAGAGACAGAGACAGAAGCAGAGGCAAGGAGACAGACGGAGATAGAAACAAAGGCAGACAGAAGACAGACAGACAGACAGAGACAGACACAGAA
>JADRCC010572957.1:0-18796 GCA_019843855.1 Hylomyscus alleni | reverse complement strand
ATATTACAAGCAGTGTTCCTTGAAGCTCTGTGGCACAGTAGCACTCACAGAGTGCATGCATATTCAGAAACAAGGCTACTGTGACATTCTACATGCCAGCATAAGTGACATGACAATTCAGTATGTATTTGATTTGAGTTGGTTTTTGGTGTTGTGTATTCAAGAACCTCTTATTGATATTATTTTTTTTATTTGCAACCACCAAGATTCTGTTATGTGACAAAATGTATGATGGAAAAACAAATGTAAATGAGAATAAAATGATGTCTTAAAGAAGCTGTTGGAGCTTGGTTTGGAGAGTCAGTAGGATATTTAAGTGTTTATGACTATGCATTCTATATGTAGCAACTGTAAAAATCCTGGCTTTTCTGAGCTGAGATCTTGTGTATTGGTTGGATCTGTTCAATTCTAAGAACCTAAATGACACCTTTCTCACTGCTTGGTAGCAGCTGTAGATGCCCCTCAAACAATTATCTGGAACTCCATAGACAATGTGAGTAGAAAATACTTTGCTGGATTTTCACATAAATCAAAGCAAACAAAACTCTTAATTATAATTATTCATATCAAATATCTTCAGCTAGAGAGATGGCTCAGCTGTAACAAGCATTGTCTGCTCTTGCATAGGACACAGGCTTATTCATAACTGCTTATAATTGTAATTCCAAATAATTCAACTCCATTTTTCTGGCCTTTGTAGGTTTCTGGAGCAGAGGTGCATATAACTCATGCAGTCACACATTCATGAAAACTAAAATTAATACATCTTTGAAAGTGTATCAATAAAACATCTTTTTAAGAAAAGGTTTTTAACATTTATATGGCCTAAGGCTGACTGACAAGCTCATTTGTTATTCCTAGAGAGTGAGTTTAATGAACTCTACAACAAACTGAGTTTGTGCTTGGTAGGTTTTTTACTCCTATTAAATATTTGCAGCTTTTGCACTTTTTGAGTAGTAAAAGGAATATAATTTATATTTGAAAGTGATACTGGTGACAGTGATTCATATTTTAGAAATACATTGCCTCTTACCTAATAAATACTGTAATGGCTAAAAAAATGTATAAATGGGATTTTACATGTATAAATAATAGTTAAATTTAGATATTCATATCTTTTATTTTATTTGGCTTTATGCCTTTAATTTTCATATTAAATATGACTAATAAATGCCTTGGAAGAATTTTTATAAATGGCTTTAGTCAGACAGGCTACGTTATATCTAATGGAGATAGCCATCTTACTGTCTACAAACATTTCCTTTTTTAGAGCTATATGTGCCCATCACACCAAGGGCATGCCATGCCAATTCAAGTTCAGTAGCTGCAGTACATAATATCTAATCTAATATTTGCATGTCTTAAATATTATATCTAGATTTCCTTAGTAGAAAAATATAATTACTTCTATGCCCTACTAGTTAATTGTATGATTCCCATTAATGCTACTCTAGTGAAACGTGTACACCAGTAGAGTTGGAGTTACATACTGGCTAAGTAGCAGTGGGCACAGAGAGGTGAAAATGATACTATCTAGTATTCTTGAATGAGGTAATTGTCCCAAGTACATTCTTTTTTTCTCTTGACTCCAAATTCTGAAGAAAAGATGCTCCTTGCTATTTTATAGAAATAAGACATAAATTCAGGCCCACCATTCTACTATCTGTATTCTTTGCATTTGGCTATTCTTCACCAAAATAACTTTTATTTAATGTATGTTGTTTTTAAAAAATAGTCCTGGTCAATATTGTGGCCAGAAACTTGGGTTGGTAGAAAGAGTCATGAAGTAGGAGGCACAAGAGCTTAAAGGCACTTTTATGTGAAGCGAATAGTGGAAATATTTGCTTTTGTTTAGAAAATTAGTTAGCTGATGAGGAAAGAAATGAAGCTCATTGGATATATGAACCTCAGTCACAATCTAGGTGAGTCACAAGATGTCTGTCATATTCTAATTTTGCTTTTCTTTGAGAACAGAGTATCTATGGACCAGAAGTCTTGGATCAAGTCAGTCTGCAGAAAATTTTTGGGTCTAAGTTGTCTATCAGAAGGATGGCAAGAAGACTTCTAGATTGATAGAAATCCCACGTGAATAATAGCTGACACATCCTCAGGGCTTACAATTATTATGGCAATGAGTAGAAAGAACCATCAGAGGAGGATGTTAGAGCACAGCCTCAATTCCTAGAAAGATTTGAGTACTCTTTCTCCTTCTTTGCCTAACCCTCCCCATTGGTCATGATAATTCCTTATTCTCAAAGGTTGAGAAGCTGATTTCCCAGTTCCCTCCCACTTTTCTTGTTATTGGCTAAAGAAAAATATTCTTATTTAGTTGGTTCTGGGTCTTGCACAAAAGTCTGAAACAAGGCACTCAGATTGGGCATGAAAATTGGCAAGAGGATTGTTACCCTTTTGCAGTCAGTGTACATTAAAATCTGTGGTCCACTGTAATTATCAGAATGTGTTCTTGAGATAGTCATTTTTCTCAACTTCTGAACAGATGCTATATTTCAGTCTCAGGATTACTATGAAAGATTAAAATAGTCTATGTGAATGCTGGCCACATCTCACCTAATGTGTGAAATTGTTTCAATACGTTCTCTTTAAAGTTTCAACCATATGCTGTAAGTTTCCCATTAGTTGTAAACTTGCTTTAAACAGTTCAGCAATTAAATAGATCTCTTCATTTCCTCTTAAATCAAAGGAACACATTTCTATATTCTTTCTTCTTACTTCCTTTCTGCCCTATCCTTCCAGGTCTTGGCCATTAAAAATAAAACAAAAACAAACCACATCCATCAAGAAGACTGTGTTCCTGCTCCTTCACCGGCCAGTTCACCCTTCACAGCTTTTTGAAAGGAGCGGTGTTATTTTATTTTATTTTTTTGCAGCCAAAACTCTAGGTCAAGTCTAAAAATAATTTTATGTAATTGAACTCTCACTCAGCAAAAAATGTCTTTTTTTCTTTAGAGCAGCATTTCTCTATTATTTCTTACATTAAAGACTCTATGACTTTACTCCTTGAACTCAGAAAGCAAAGAAAAGTGAATTGTAAAAATAGGAGAACCCCACACTGCTCTGATAAAATGTGAGCTTATTCTTAGTTGGATATCAAAAACTAATTGTTATCATATGGAAGAAAAGAAAAGCTTGGGTTAAACAAGTCTAATTGAGTTAAGTTCATTTGCCTGGAGTGGCTTACTATTTCATATTCCTTACAAATTATTTATCTTCCTCTATGGTTTGTTACATTGATGTGGATTATATTTGCTCTAATTCAGAACCTATTTCTCCGAGATAAAATATATCACAGCCTTTTAAAAAGATTTATTCACCGTGAGATCAATAGTAATTTTAAAAGTACAGAAAACTTTTAAACATTCCATGGAGATGTGAAAAGGGGTTTACTGAATCGCTCATGTGCTAAGTGAAGGATGGCTGTTCTCTTGATCCTTCTAGATGGTGTATGTGTACTAATCATAAGCAGAAAAACACATGATTAAAAGCTGATTTAAGTAGACACATTGTTTTCCTCTATGAATAAATTGATAAAGTCTTGATTAAGATTGGTATTACATATCAATTATAACAGGAAGCTAAAACTAAAAGTCCCACTCTCAAGGACACAACACAAAAAGTTGATAAAATGATGGATGTATGGTCCAACTCTCCAAAAGTAGAGGTCTATATATGATTCTGAGACGCAAAGAGTCTCATTGTATCACAGTGCTATTCAAGTTTGGGTACCTGATGGCCACAGTATGGAGAGAGGAGAGGATAGAGAGGGCAATGCCTACATTCATAAATGTGTTGACTCATCAGCTGCAAAGTTGCTGACATTTCAGAACCTATATCTGTTTATACACCTTTGGTTACCTACAGAGAGACACAGAAAGATTAGTCATCCTGACTAAATAGAAGTAAAATCCCAAGAAGGAAAAAACACTAGAAATATCTACAGTAATGAAAAAGGATTTTTGGTTTAGTCAGTTAAGCACGTTGAATTACTATATGTCTCAGATTATGTGCTAGGTGTTCTCCTCCCTATTTTCCTCCTGTGCCCATCCTTCTCCCCTACCTCTTCCTCACCCTCTTCCTCCCTCTTCCTTTCTCACTCTCTCTTTCTTTTGCAGTTACTGTGATAAATTCCCTACTACCCACAATTTGATTGAGAAAGAGGTTGGTTCCTTCTTGTTCACAAACTGAAGGCATATCCCATTACTTTCAGCTTGAACTGGTCATATTGCATTCACAGTCAAGTACCGGCAAATGATGACTGCATGCTCTCACCTCAATTACTTCTTTTACAGAATATGACCCAAGCCCAAGGGATGTTACCACATTTAATGAGTGGGTCATTCCCTCTCAGTTAAACCAATCAATTCAGTTCTTCATGCCCAGAGACTGGTTACTTTAGGTCAAGCTGACATTTGAAACTATCTCTTTCCTTGTTTTTGTTTTCTCCCTTGCCTCCTTTGTTTTCCTCTCCAACTTATACCCATCCTAACTCCTTCTATTTACATGCTAGAAATAAATCTGAGGACATGTCCTACCCAAGCATTCTATCATTGAGTTTTACCATTACCTCTCATTTACCTACCCTTAAGCAAAGTATGTGTTTTTCACCTATGCTATTGTCTTGAGGCATGAACCAAACCAAAGAATGACACATTTATAATGATTGGAAGGTGAAAAAGGACCAGTTTGACTCCTAACAACAAACATTATGGCCTTTACACACTTGCATGCTATTTCTGACCTAAACAAAGTAATAGGTGTAAAGATGTTTATCATATGGCTGCCCAAATGTGTCATTGTTACAACTTAATTTTTCAGAGTTTGACAATATCCTGGACATCTGCATTTGTTGAATAAAACTAGACTAGTTTCTACAATGCCCGTACATCTATTCTCAAAAGAAGGAATAAGTGGTGATTAAATTTAGAGTCATGTCATCTCCCACAGGTTTGAGAGTCATTTTGACTGATCACAGTGATAATAATTTGGTTGATTATATAGTAAGAAAAGCTATCATTCCACAGTAGATTGCAAGCTTTGTTGTTTCTTTGTTTGATTTAATCACTAAACAATGATACCAGGTGAGGTATTGTAAGAATGAGAGGACTTGAAAGCTGTTTGGTTTTGCCATGTGATTTTAAGAGATTCTTCCTCATATAATAACAATAGTAATAATGATGATGATGATGATGATGATGATGATGATGATGATGATTAATGAAGCCAACAGGTTGAAATAATAGATATTCAAAATATTTAATAGACTTTGGTTTATCTAATCATATTCTTACAGACATGCCCAAACTCTGGATGCTGTGATATAATATTATCTACACAGTTTATACCCAACAAACTGAAAAATTACAAAGAAAACCAGATTCACAGATTTCTCTTATACACAAATGATGTTTTTTCTTTTTATTGAAAAATGGATATATCTCATATAATATATCCTGATTATGGTTTCCCCTCCATCTATTCTTCTCAACTTCTCCCTACATCCCATCTGGATCCATCCCCTTTGTTTTTCTCATTAGAAAACAAACAATATTTTAAGTGGATATAATATAATATATAATGTAATATAAAAACTATATCATGTTAGAATGGAAAAAAGAAGGAAAAGAGCCAAAGAAAAGCCCAAGAGCCAGATCCAGATACAGAGGCCCACCCTTTGCATACTCAGGAATCCCATAACAGCATTAAACTTGAAGTCATGATATTTATGTGAAGAATCTGCACAGTGAAAAGAGAGAAAAAATAAAAATACAAGATAAGATAACATAAGTAATATTAATATTAAACTCCTGACAACATTATGAGACAAGAAACCTTCAATGATGCTGTTGAATTCATTTTCCTTTGGGCATCTGCTTCAAGTCATGCAGTCTACCCTGAAGAGTACTTTTTTTTCCCCCAGTGAGACTCGTTTAGAGAAAACTAAATTTTCATTTGTAAGTGATTATCCATTGGAGATAACTTCTGGGTTAGAGATGGGAGCACGTTGTCCAATTGTCCTTTCAGCTCTAAGATCCGTCAGGTAAAGACCATTCCCTGTTCTGTGCATGATGCTTCAGACTCTGGGAGTTCATGTGAATATACATTCTGTTGATTTAGAGGGCCTTGTTTCTTGGTGTCTTCTAACCCCTGTGGATTTTACACACTTTCCAACTTCTCAGTGTTCTCTGAGACCTGAGGGAGGGATTTGGTACATGTTAGTACCTTTGGTTCAGGAAGGTTCTTTGCATGTCATACTATCAAAGGAGAAATGTAAATACCAATCAAGAGAAAAACCCTTTGGTCTACAATGGTATCCTGCTTGTAAGTATACTAGTGAAAGGGTAGCACAAAGCTAGCTTGACTGAAAGCCCACTCTATAATATGGAATCCATAACTGACACTGCTCGGGTGACCAAGAACCCTAGACTAGGTAGCCCAGGGACCTATGGTAAAACAAAATACTACTGTTCTCTATAATTATGTAGAAATAAAAATGGCTGCTAATGACACTCTTCTTCTATATTCATAGACCAATGCCTTGCTCAACCTCCATCAGAGAACATTCCTCCTGCAGTAGAAGGGAACAAATACATACACTCACACCTAGACAATATGCAGAAAGTGAGAGACCTTGGAACACTCAGCCATTATCAGGCTGTTACTATAAAAAGGAAATTTAAAGAAAATAATTTGAACTTCTGATTCTCCTGCTTTCATCTCCAAAATGTTGCGGTTAAAGGGCTGTGTAACACCAAACTGGATATATTCAGTCTTTGGGGTTCAAACCTAGGGCTAAGTGCATGTTAAGCAAGCATTCTACTGACTGAGTCACATCTCCAGTTCCTTAAATATATTTATGATACTATGTTATAGTACATCTATAACAATCCTTGTCTATATGTTACCCATGGGCCATGGGCTGCACATGCCTGAGAGCCTAAACAAAATTAAGGAACAAAATTGAAACAAAGGGAAACATAAATAAATTGTAAAAGCAAACAATACAAAAAGCAACCCAAATACATGAACACTAAAAAATTACCCCCTCTGTCAAATAGAGATGCAACCTACAGCTGGATAATATTCAGGAGCTCCTGGAATGGGTAAAAGAGCAGCTCAATGAAAGGCCTCCTTGAAAGTGATGGTTAATGCACGTGACCCAGCATGTGTGGAACTCTAAGAGTGGCCTTAGCTTTGAGGACAGTGACATTGGATAGTATTAGGTAGCCAAGACCACTTAACATTCAAGACATACACTGTCACTGCTGAAATTCATGAGATGAAATCTGTGACCTTGACCACAACTTTTCTCTTTAATATTACAAAAATAAAATCATCTTGATTAAGGAGACACCTTTAATAAATGTGCAATTGCATATAACAAATCTGCCAACATCTAAAAACCATTATCCTAATTGATTCCTTGCCCAAACCTATTTATCTTTTAGGTTAAATTATTCATAAAAAATATTAAGTATGTAAGCAACCTCCACTGAATTGAATCCCAAGCCAGACTGTTGTTTGCAAACTGCTGCTGCTTTGACTATGAAATGTGTTTTTAAGGCTCTGATTCAATTATCTAAGGATTAACTTGCTACTGTTGCAATAAGACAAATGAAAAGTATTTATTAGTATTTTGTTAAGCATATAAAAGAAAGAAAAAAGACAGGACATATTAAAAGCAGACACATTTTATACATTCATGCTCTAAGAGTAAACACCATAGGCATTTGAAATATATCAAGCAATAGATACTTATTTTCCATGGTTCTGGAGAACGGTCAGACCCAAAGTTAACACAAGGCACATTTCCTCCTGAGGGCTCTTATCTTGTGGCAAGCTATCATTGCTTTGTTTGCTTGCATGATCTCTTTTTTTGTTTGTCCTAGGGGAGCAACGACTTCATATTATCTACTCTTACAAGGGTACTCACTATATCATAAGAGCTCCACTCTTCTGGACTCTTGTAAGTCTAACTTTTCACAACACGCTTCATCTCTACTACCAAGTGCATATTTTCAAGTGTACAAACATTCTGGTAATAAGCAAATTTTTAAACATGTAAGAATTATCACTATCCAAGTCATACTTGAAAAAGATAAAAATAAAACATTAGAAATAGTTTTGTTGTTGTGTATGAGTAGTCTGAGTTAGAGAAACTTACAAAACAAGCACATGAATAAAATCATCAAAAGATGGTCACTCATGGTGTAATGAAGCTGATCACACATTTGAGTCATTTGAAGAATCAATAGAGAAAAGTTAAGGCATTACGATATATCTGATGTGACATTTATTAACATAAAATCAATGCATCTTCATGATAAACTCAGAATACAATTTGGACAGTAATATGTATCCATACTGTAAGAAAGTTTGTGCTGTATTATAGATAATTAAATAGTCACTGAGGATATAGCTCTATTGTATCATGTAGAAAGCTCTAGACATCATTCTAGAACTAAAGATATAAATAAATAAAAATAAATACATGTGATATTTTGGAGGTCACTAGACTTTATTCTTCTTCCCTGTGTGATTATTCTGAATCTTGCTCTCTCTTTTCCCTTCTTTTCATTATCAGTCTGTGCCTTGTTGCCTGATACCTGTAGTAGATACCTAACAAAGACACTTTCTCATAGTAATATGTCTGTTTATATCACTATGTGTTTTAATTATGTTTGAACTTTTCAGCTCTAACGTTCAAAGGTTATTTTATTTGTACTGTAATTATTCATTTATGTTCATCAGTATGCTCACAAAAGTTTTGATGTTTCTTCTTTCTCATGTCTTCTGCATTAGTATTCCGCAGGATGTCAATGTCAGCATTGTGGTTTCATAGAATTGTCAATGCTGCAGATAGTTTTGTTCTGTTTTGATGCATGGTGTTTGGACCAAAGTCTTTGGCTCTTGTCTTATGTGATGATGATATTACACTGTCATTTTTAAATCACTGTTGAAGACATTAGCTTTCAATGTATTAGTCTAAACATTATGAGTCAATCTTTTTGCCCTTTTATTAATTTTAAGGAAGGTTATTTTAAGGTTTCACTAAGATAGGCATTTATATGTAGTTATTTTTATAATTTAAATTGAATTGTTTTTAAAATTGTTTAGATTGTGTTTAAAGGCAACTTGGAGAGGAAAGGGTTTATTGGGCTTCCATAGCCTGCATTAAAGTCCCTGAGTGAGTGCTTACTTTTATGGCATTGTTTTACTTTTTTGGCAATGAGTAATGATTATGTGAGTGTTAGAGTTGCAATTATTCACTCAAGCAGATGTTTTGTTGAATTTGTGTCATATATCACAGAGAAAGATGATAAAAATGAATCCATAGTAGGGATATTGAAAGTTAATTATTGTGACAAGAGTAAAAGATCTAGCCAGGAATTTGAATGAAGACACTGCTTATTTTATATATTAGACAATGATGTTCCTGCTTTGCTGTAATTCCAAATTCAATTTAGTCTGAAATGTGTAATTACCATACTAAGAAATGCTTATTTGCAGACATTTTTATATATGTTGTTTTCCAAAATGTTAACAGCTGTGTTGGGAATTTATACTATCCTCATAGATGAGAAATATAAACAAAGAAGATCAAACATTGTAATTACATTTCATAAAAAAAAATCTAGATGTTAACTTAGTACTTACTAACAGACTTCAAGATCTCATCTTTGTATAATAAAACAGTTTGTACTTAGTTGATAAATTCTGAGACAATGATCTAGAAATGGAAAGAAGGCAATATGTAAAGGAAGAGACCAGCCCTTCCATGTAATTGCTTGCCTAGTATTTATCTTTGCATTTATGCATTTCTTCTATAATTACATACTTCTAGAATTCACTATTTAATTAAAGAAAAATATAGGTAAAATTTGTAGGGAAGTCTATGTTCATCTGGTCAAATTTAAAAGCAGATTCTGGAATCTCTCTAGATGTATCAGAACATGGATGGAAGGTATGTTTTCTGTTGTCCTATGATTAACTCTCTGAGAAGAAAACATCTTTATAGTATGATCATAAAGATATGGTCTGTATTTAGGTATTTTTAAGATCCCATTTGCAAGAAAATATGCAGCTTCAGTCAATATGATCTCCTTTCAATTCAAATCAGCCATTATTTGACCTGAGAGAAGAACTAATAGATTCTTTTTTTAATATTGACTTAAAAAGTGTAATAATTGGATCTGACTATAATCACAAAACGTTGAAGTACTATAGATGTCTTCTCCAGACACAAAAACAGACATGTTAATTTAGAGGGCAGTACACATAAAGTAAGATGGGACCATTTATGATGGTATCTTCAGGGAAATCTGTTATGGATGGGCCTGGTGCTGTTTGTATTTTGATGCTAATTCTGCTCTCCTGGGAGGGGCTGCAGACAAATCCCATACTCAGGTGACTTCTTGTGAACCAATCCCTTAGTGAATAAAGGAGTCAATCACTGGGTGAGTAGGAGGGGCTGCTGAGTTGGATAGAGGAAAAGAGGAAGCAGGAGAGAGTTAGGACCTTCTGGACAGGAATAACATGAGGACAAGATGTAGCTATGAGTGTCTCCTGGTTTCAATGGCAGATCTATCAGGATTTGCCTCCAGATGATTTAGATTTAATAAGGCTTATAAGTTTAGTATTAGTTGTTGTGACTAGCAATTGAGTTACTGTCGTTTCTGAACTAAGTTTGTGTTGTGTTTGCCTTCACATAGCAGATCATCCTGGTTTAAGAGATAATGGTATGGCAGCAAAGCATGGGTTTGCCTGAGGTGTGCCACAAAGACCTTAGGGAATTTGAAGCATGGGTTTGGCATGGTAACGAACTGCCAGTGGGAATCTAGTAAGCTGTGTGGAGAGATTGTGGAGTTCTGAGTCAGAGTCTGCAAAAAGATAAAAACAGGTCTAATACAGACGTAAAGGCTCACAGCCATCCACTGGACTGAGTACAGGCTCCCCAATGAAGGAGCTAGAGAAAGGACCCAAGGAGCTGAAGGGTTTTCAGCCCCTTAGCACGAACAACAATATGAACTAACAAGTATCCTCAGAGCTCCCAGGGACTAAAGCTCCAACTAAAGAGAACACATGGGGGGACTCAAGGCTCGAGCAGCATGTGTATAGCAGAGGATGGCCAAGTCAGTCATCAATGGGAAGAGAGGACCTTGGCCCTGTGAAGGTTCTATTCCCCAGTGTAGGGGAATGCCAGGGCCAGAAAGTGGGAGAGAGGGTGGGGTGGTGAACAGGGGGGAGGGGAGAGGGAACAGGGGATTATTTTAGTTTTTTTTCTATTTTTCTTTTCTTTTTTTTTTTTGGGAAGGGAACCTGGGAAAGGAGATATTGTAAATAAAGAAAACATCTAATAAAAAACAGAACAAAACAAAACAAAAACAGGTCAGCCATTGTCTGTCAGTGCATGATTGGCCAGGCTGCAGGACAACGGCACAAGCATGGGAAACAGCTCGTTCTTTCTTTTAATATTTCTCACAACATAAATCAAATCCTGATTGGACTGCTTCTCTTCTTTCTGATGTAGGGATTTCCCTAGAACTCTGATCTAATTGCTATTGAAGTGTTTTATGACACTTGGAATCATCATGTTTCTCAAACTGTTTTGATTGTTCCAAGTCTTAGGAGAGTAAATTAATTATCATAATATGCTACAGTAAGCATGCAAAGGCACCTGACTTTCCTAGGCTGAGGCATATAATGTACGAAGACAGGTAGAGATAGAGGCAGGGAGAGAATGTTCACTTCTGAAAGACTCTATTTGTAAGTATGATTGGTATTCAATCTCTTAATCAACCTACAATAATAAAATATTATGACCTGAAACAAAGAGCTTTCATTTACACTCTAGTGTTTTACTCATTATGGAAGGGCTTAAGTTAACTATAGAGTCCTGGTAACAGTCCTGATGGAAAGAGGTGAATTATCTATCATTCATATTCTATAAATAACTATGTTAATGAGAGATGGAATGTGAGCCAAATTAAATGTGCCTTCTGGCCAAAATAGCAGTAGTTAACTATGCAGGCAGTTCCTGGAATACATAAAGGTAAAGGAGTGTTCCCCTTTCAAAGGCAGCCTACTTTCTGCTTTACAAGCATGACAGATGTCTGGCAGGGTCAAAGTCCACAGTGCATGAGACCAAACTCGGAATGTGTATCCCATGCTGTGTTTAAATTAAGTCGGAATAAAATGAGCCTTAGGTAGACTGTAGACAAGGCAAGGATTTGTGGTTAAACTTTCCCTTTGAAGAAGAGCAAATGTCATACGTGTTTGCTCTGGGGCATGTACAATCAAGGAGGCATGCTCAGTGTACCTGTGTTCAAGAAAAGGCAATGTACATGCAGGCATACGGTCTTCTCCATGTGAGGAACAGCAGAAAGTTGCAGAGGTTTTCTCTGCCCATTCCCACGTGATTAAAATATCTTTTCTTCTTTGAGTTGCAGGTGAGAATTTTTGCTTAAAGCTCTTTTTCCATAGAATAGAAGCAGTGATTTGGCAGATGACTGAGTCCTTCACCGTGATAGTCAAAATTGAAATAACACTTAAAAAAAAACAGGGAAAATAATGAAAGGGAGGAGGGAGAGCAGGGGAAGGAAATGAAGAAGGAGGGCTTTAGAGAAAAAAAAGCTTAGACTTCTAAGACATAATTGCATAGAACTGCACTACAGTTTCTGCTTTCTCTAGAAACTTCTTTCCTACTGTCTTGTGGGGACCACAAAGATCTCCTCAGAAAGTCTCCTCATAACCAACGTCTTCTGTAGTACAGCCACAAGCAGGAAAGGTGTTGCCACAAAAGCAGATATATTCTTTCGTCTACAGTAACCACCCTGTGCATTTCTATTTGCCTTTAATAACTGAGTATGCTTTTCATGTTTGTACTGGAAAAAATGTAAATGACCTTTAAAAGTGAATGCTATTTTATTTTGTTGTAAATAGATACTCAGATCTCTTTTTATTAAAATTCATACTTCTGAAAACCTATTTTGTTAAAACCTGAGATTATTCTAAAGCCTTTATCCTTTTGTACTCGAAAACTTCTTGTTAAAGACACAAGTCCTCTGAAATTGTATGAAAGATAAGCCTAACTGTAGGTTTGCTTATTTACTTAATCATAAATAATTCATATAATTTTGCTGGAGTCACATATACCAATCACCTTTATACTAAAAATCTATTGTGATTTAAACATTTATCTGAAATACTTAAAATGTTTTGTTTATTATCTTTTCATATAGCCTATTATGGTTCAACAGTTTGCCAGAGAAACGGTGCCATTATGGGTAACTATATTGTACAAACACAGATGGTTGTCCATCTGAAAAATGTCATATCTTCCTACTGAAAATGCACAGAACTATGATAAAACAGTGTATAAAAAGTCCCATTTTCTTACAGTACATGCATATTTAATTTTCTAGAATCTCTGAATTCTAGAAAATTCAGGTTCTGGTTCTTGGTTGTCCAGGCAGTTGCAGGTCTGGGCTCCCTCTCATAGAGTGGGCCTCAAGTTAGGCAGCTCATTGGTAGGCCACACCCACAAGCACTGAGCTATCACTGTTCCAGACCATCTTATAGGAAGGAAGGCTACAGAGTAGAAAGTTTTGTGGTTAGGGTGGTGTTCCAGCTCCAACACTAGGAGCTAGCCTAGTTAGAGAGGATAACCAGTTCAAGGTACATATCCTTCACTACTAAGAGACCTTATTAGGGCCATCTTCATAGGTTCCTGTAAGATTCCATTGCACTGATTTCCACAATGCCGCATTAATACCCACCTGTCTTCTTTCCCTCAGATCCTTCCTCCTGCACCTCATCCCTCCTCTCCCCATCTTCACTGCCCCCAGTGCACCCAAAACTCTATTCTAGTTCTCTTTCCCAGGAAGATCCATGTGGCCATCCAGAGTCCTCCTTGTCCTTTAGCCTTTCTGAGTCTGATCATCCTTTACTTGACAGCAATATTTACTTATAAGTTTATATATACATGTATATTTGATATATATTAATATATTTAATATATAATATGTTTAATATATAATAATATATTTAATATATTATATATAAGTATATATAATATATATATATTTACTTATACATATACATATATATGACTTGTGCTTCTTGGTCTGGATTACCATACTCAGGATGATTTTTTTCTAGTTTCATCCATTCTTTTTCAAATTTCATGATGCCTTTGTTTTCTAATAGGTGAAAATTACCTGATTGTGTAATGGACCATAATTTCTTTCTCCACTCTTCACTTGAGGGACATCTAGGTTGTTTCCAGTTTCTGGATATTATGAGTAAAGCTACTTGGGATATACTTGAACAAGTATCCTTGTGATAAGATATAATGATTTTTGGGCATATGCCTAAGAGTGGTATAGCTGGATCTTAAGGTTGATTCCCAATTTTCTGAGGAACTACCATATTGATTTCCATAGTGGATGTATGGGTTTGCACTTCCATGAGCAAATGACTGTTCTCCTTGATTCACATTTCACCAGCATAAACTGTCAATTAGTGTTACTGAACTTAGCCATTCTGACAGGTATAAAATGGAATTTCAAATTAGTTTTGATTTACATTTCCCTCATGACTAAGAATGTTGAATATTTAAGTATTTCTTAGTCATATCAGATTCCTTTATTGAGAATTCTCTCTCTCTCTCTCTCTCTCTATATATATATATATATATGTATATATATATATATACATATATATATATGTATATATATATATATATATATATATATATATATATACTTGTTTAAACAAATTAGATTCTTTGATTTGTTTATATCCAGTTTCTTGAGCTCTTTATATATTTTGGAAATTAGTAGATGTGGAGTTGGGGAAAATAAATCTTTTCCATTCCATAGGCTGTCATTTTGTCTGGATGACAGTGTCCATTGCCTTACAGAAGCCTTTAAGTTTCAAGAGGTCTTATTTATTAATTATTGATCTTAGTGCCTGTACTGTAGGTGTTCTGTTTAGTAATTTGTCTCCTGTACTGAGGCATTTGAAGATATTCCTTTCTTTTACTTCTATCAAGCTCAGTGTGTGTGTGGTTTTATGTTGAGGTCTTTGATCTACTTGGACTTGAATTTTGAAATGCAACTGACAAAAAATACTAAAAGTCAATGAAATTGTTTCTAATGATATTCTGCTATACTCATAGATAGGCACCTACATCAATCATCTTCAGAATGACTTTCTCTGGCAACTGATGGAAACAGATATAGAGACCCACAACCAAATATTAGATAAAGCTCAGGAACTCTGAAGAAGAGGTAAATGGAGAATTTGAGGAGCCAGAGGGAGCCAAGACACCTGGAGAACATGACCCATAGAATCAAATGGGCAGGGCTCATAAGGGCTCAAGAGACTGAAGTGACAAACACAGGCCTACATGGGTCAGCACTAGGTCCTCTGCATACATGCTATGGTAGTTTAGCTTGAGAATTCTGTGGGACTCTTAACAGTGGGACTGGGATGTCTCCGACTCTTTTACTTCCTTGTAGAACCATCTTCCTCCTGGGTTGCCTCATTCAGCCTTGGTATGAGGGTTTGTGCCTAGTTTTATTGCATCTTCTTGTACCATGTTCAGTTAATATCACTAGGAGGCCAGCTATTTTCTGAAACGAAAAAGAGGAGCAGTGGATCTGGAAAAGAGGAAAGGAGGGCAGCGGACTTGGAGGAGGAGAGAGAGGAGAGGCTCCAGTCAGAATATATTGTATAAGAGCAGAATAAAGAAAAAGAAAAAAATTACTAGGGAGACAATGAACAATTATGTTGAATGAGACAATAAAAATTATTTATGTTATGGAAAACATTACTAATATGACAAAGAGTAAATGGTCTAAAAGACTATTTGAAATACATGTGTGTATCAATATATATGTACACACATACATACCCACACATACCTTTATACATATTCTTATATACACACACAATCATATGTATATATGAAACAAATCAAAAGACTCCTTTTAGATAGAAAAAAATATTACCAACCATGGCACAAAACTGAATACTTTCATTCAATTGTCCTTAGCTTATCTTCAATTGAATGACTAAACTATATACATCATTGTTAAGAATGCTTGCCCCAGTGTAGGGGAATGCCAGGGAGTGAGGTAGGAGTGGGTGGGTGAGCACCCTTATAGAAACAGGGGGAAGAAAGATGGGTTAGTGGTTTCTTGAAGAGAAACTGGGAAAGGGAATAACATTTGAAATGTAAATAAATAAAATATCCAATTTTTAAAAAAGATTGTGTTTTTCAGTGTTAGAAACTTACTAACATAATTAATTCAGAAATATTACAGATGCAGAGTGATGACCACCGAACAGTAGTTATATCATATTTTTGTTTCAATATTTAAAATAAATGATCCCACCTATTATGTTAGATAATCATCCCATCTTTTTTCTTTTTTCTTTTGGATATTTTCTTTATTTACATTTCAAAAGTTTCCCCCTTTCCAGGTCTCATCTTTGGAATACTCCTAGCCCATCTCCCTCCCCCTGCCTCTATGAGGATGCTCCGCCACCCACCTATTCCAATCCTCCTGCCTTGGCATTCCCCTACACTGAGGCATTGAACACCCTCAGCTCTGTGGGCCTTTCCTCTCACTGATGTCCAACAAGGCCATCTTCTGCCACGTACATGGCCAGTACCATGTTTTGTTCCATGTGTTTTCTTTGGTTGTTGGTCCAGTCCCTGGAAACTCTGGGGGTCTGGCCTATTTACACTTGCTCCCTCTATGGGGCTACACATCTCCTCTGCTCTTTGAGTCCCTTCTCCATTTCCTCCACTGGGGACCCCTGAGCTCAGTGCAATGATTAGCTAGGAGCTTCCTCTTCTATTTGTCAGGCTCAGGCAGAGCCTCTCAGGGACAGTCATATAAGGCTTCTATCAGCAAGCACTTCCCAGCATCCTCAATAACATCTGGGTTTGGTGGCTGTATATGGGATGGATCCCCAGGTGGGACAATTTCTGGCTGTCCTTTCCTTCAGTCTCTGCCCCACACTTTGTCTCCATATTTCCTCCTGTGAGTATTTTGTTCACCCTTCTAAAAGGCACTGAAGCATCCACATTTTGGTTTTCCTTCTTCTTAGGCTTCATATGGTCTGTGAACTGAATCTTGAATATTCCGAACTTTTGGGCTAATATCCACTTATCAGTGAGTACATACCCATGTTTGTTCCTTTGAGATTGACTCACCTCACTCAGGATGATAGTCTCAAGTTCCATCCATTTGCCTGTGAATTTCATGAAGTCATTTTTTTTTTAATGGCTGAGTAGTATTCCACTGTATAGATATACCACATTTCTGTAGCCATTCCTCTGTTTAGGGACATCTGGATTGCTTCCAGGTTCTGGCTGTTATAAATATGGCTGCTATGAACATAGTGGAGCATGTGTCCTTATTATATGTTGGAACATCTTCTGGGTATATGCCTAAAAGTAGTATAGCTGTGTCCAATGGTTGTATCAGCTTGCAAGCCAACCAGTAGTGGAGGAGTGTTCTTTCTCCACATCCTCGCCATAATCTTTGTCACCTGATTTTTTGATCTTATCCATTCTGAGTGATCTAGTAGAAGAGAAAGTGGAGAAAAGTCTCCAACACATGGGCACAGGGGAAAGTTGGGGAAAGTTCCTGAACAGAACACCAATGGCCTATGCTCTAAGATCAAGAATCAACAAATGGGACCTCATAAAATTACAAAGCTTCTGTAAGGCAAAGGACACTGTCAATAGGACAAAATGGCAACCAACAGATTAGGAGAAGATCTTTACCAATCCTATATCTGATAGAGGGCTAATATCCAATATATACAAAGAACTCAAAAAGATAGACTCCAGTGAGCCAATTAACCCTATTAAAAATGGGAACAGAACTTAACAGAGAATTTTCAACTGAAGAAACTCGAAGGGCTCAGAAACACCTAAAGAAATGTTCAACATCCTTAGTCATCATGGAAATGCAAATCAAAATGACCCTGAGATTCTACCTCACACCAGTCAGAATGGCTAAGATGAAAAAAAAATCCCCATCTTTAATACTGTCTACACCATTGTGAAATAAATACAAAATGTCACTTGCATAGAACATGACATGTATGTTCAGTTTTCAGCTTGCAAATCTATTGAGATTAAAATCTTGTATTTATTTATGTTCTCCATTACTCAAAGTGTTTGGTATCTCTCAGTAATGGATAAGGTATTGCTCAAAAGCTAAATTGGGTTTCTTGCCTGTGTGAGAAAAAATTGTTTGAACAAAGTCACAGACTTTATTTAGAAAGATTGTCTAAATTGGAAGACATTGTTATAGTAATGACTATAAGTATTAGAATTTAACATTGCAAGTATATGGATGAAAATTTAGGAAAACAGACATTTTCCATTGTGTAGTATCCCACAAATAACCAACAAGGAACATCTTTAACACACTAGAAAGGGATTGATACTGAGTCAGAAATAGTATTTGAGAAATATTTCTCTTCTGTTGGAACATTCTGTGTATTCATAGACGATGGGCAATCTGTTTTCCTAGTGAAATATCTTTGGTAGAATGATTGGAAGAAAGGGGAGTAGGGGAATTCTCCACAGAGATTCAGAAAACTCCTAAATACTACAAGTCTGAATGAGGGGAGAGGACATTAGTGTAGCTACAGAAATGACCCTGGATGTTTATTTGTATTTCTCTGGACATCTAGCCCTGTTCATGCTCAAAGTCAGGGTAACCCAAACTTTAAAATGCTGAGTATGACT
>JADRCC010572955.1:6032-24665 GCA_019843855.1 Hylomyscus alleni | reverse complement strand
CAGGCAAACACTCATACATGCAAAGTAAAAATTAATCCTTAATAAACAAGAAAATGTTTAAACAGTAAATGGAGTTTATAACTAAAAATGTCTAGCAGCAGCTTGCATCCAATAAGAAGTAGGTGGAAAAAATATAAGGACAATTATGTGTCACACATAATTCTCAAAAAATGGAAAGAAATGAGGACATGTTTGAATGACATAAAGTTTGAAGATCTTGCAATAGCTCCTCTGGTTATACAGAATAAACAAATCAGGTAACATGACACTAATGTTTGTTGTTTTCAAGACAATCTCAAATGTTCAAGTTTACCAATAAAGTCTTGGGAACCAGAGGCTGAGGTGAAAGCCTGCTAGCTCAGAGAGGCAGAGAAAGCACCCAGTTGACCTTCCTCCTCAACTGATAATCCAAAGGGTAAAGGAAGCACTCCTTCATGCAATCTTAAAACCTTTTCAAACATAATGCCCTTCCTTTTACTTTCTTTGTGCCTCTATCCATCCTCCTGACCTCTTCTTACTCTGTTCTTACTCTGTTTTTTTTCCTATGTTTACTCCCTGTCAGCTGGTTTCTTGTTCTGCCTCTTGACCTATGGTTGACTTTATTTAACCCTGTTTCCAAAATTAGAAAGCTCTTAGATTGAAGGTATGTGCTAGGGCTGAGCCACAGCATAAGTAGAAACAGGTTTTTCCAGTAAATTATATAATCTCATGGTCCACAGTACAATCAAATATTATGCAACAAATTCATATGAAATTACAAGTCACAAACACAGTCCAGGTTGAATGAAGGCATCCAAAGTGGCCACCTTTGTGCTGAATGCTAAAGAGTGTGAGGTCAGTGGAGAAGATGATGTCATAGGAGAACATGAGCCTCATGGAAGAATACTCGAAGGACAGTTCTTAATGAGTTTCTGACAAAGAGCAAGTACCCATGCCTTCCTCTGTGTAGACTGACAAACAGAAGGCTTCTCCATAAAGCCCTTGGAGAGCACTGCATTCAGCGGGCTGCTTGGTTGCACATAAGCTCTGCAGGTGCAAATATCTCAATGTGTATTAAAACAAAGGTAGTTTTGTAGATCACCAAGGAAGGAATCCATTCCAGGGTGTAAAAATCACTTAGAATTAAAAAGAATTGAAGATCTGAATACTGGTCAGCCAAGGAAGTGTTACATACACTGCATACTTAAGTACTTACTTATACACATCAATAAACCAAATATTTTCCCCATGGTCTCTTAAAGTCTAGATGCAGTTTAAGGGATGCATCGTGCTGCGTGGAAGAGAATCTTCTCTGGTGGTTCCCTCACTTGCCCATCTAGAGTAAGAGTGTTTAGCACATGGTAGAGAAATTAGAGAAGAAAGTAAAGCAACACATTTGCCAGTGGCTAAAAATTCTTGTCAAGAAATGGATAAAATAGATACTGGGAAGGATGAGACAATTATTTTGGCTGTTTAAGATAGAACTTCTTCAATGTTTTCTATTTGTAGCCCCTTTCTGCCTGATATTCATGTGTCCTCAGGAGTACTTGTATGTAAAATACATATATACACCTCTTAGTGATAATAAATCATCAAGAAATTCATTTTAAAGTGGGTACATGGTAAACTTAATAAGTGGTAAGTTATAGATGTTAATGTATCACTTATTAAAGCTAAAAATGAAACTTGCCTAAGAATATTTAGTGCAGTATGGGAAGACAATGGCAGCTGGACACCTGAGCTCTTACAACTGTGCTCAGAATTATGTTATAATAGGATCCAAATTTATGGAATCATTGCAACAATCAGAGTCAATAATGGAAGTAGTGAGCTTAGCCTCATATCTGCCTCAGCTACTTTCCAAAGACTATTTGGATTCAGAAAATTTCCATCATTTAGTTATAAGCTATAAGAAGAAAGAACAAATGTGTACCTAACACTGAAATGGACATGTCTTGCCACAAAATAAAATCTTAAGTACAAGAAATGGGTTACATCTAAATGAGTTGATGATCAAAGGGGCCCAATGGAAATATCTAAACAACAAAAGCTATTGCCAAAGCTATCAGTTACTTTACTGAAGACAAGTGGACAAAAGCCCTCATTCCTGTCCCAGAAGTTATCTCTAGTTCATAACCTCTCATAAAGGAAAAATTAATTTTCTCCAAGGGAGTCTTCTTGTGTTTACAAACAACACACATGGGCAGGCCCGATGCTCAGCAGTAGAAGCCAGCACAGAACAAACCCATTGTTGGAGGTCCTTGTCTCATACTGTTTTATCTCAGCTTTCATATTTTATATTTTACTTTATATTTTACCCTACAGGTTTTTTGCTTATAGATTATGGTTTCCAGCTTTGTGTCTTTATGAGATTTGTATGTGTACAAATGTGTATGTCTCTTTGTTTATATCTGATATTCGTGCCTTTTTCTTTAGTTGTGGTTTTATCTGTCTTTCTATTTGTAAATGTAAATGTAACTGTCTCTTTTGTTTCCATGGGTGAAGGGATGAGATGAGAGCTGTACACAAGCTTTATGAATACATGGCTTGGACTGAGCCCAGAGAATTTCTATTTAACTATCCCTAAACCCAGGCCTGAATGCTTCTAGCCTCCATATAATCTATGCCTCCTCAAGACTGCACTTTGAAGGCTACAACTTTCAGCCTCCAACTCAGGACTATCAAGTTCCAGCTTCTGAGACTTACTACAGAATAAACTTACTCTTTCTAGCTTGTTCTGAACTATGACTGTATGTTTCAATGCAGCTGCTCTGGCTCAAACTCCTCTCTAAGCTGACTGATTCAAATTGGTTTCTCATAGCTTCTAACTGAAGTGTTCTGCTTGGAAAGATTGCCTCTGAACTCCTTGAAATGAACTGCTCCCAACTAAACCAAGCATAATTGCACTCAAGAGCACAGCTCTGCACTGAATGGAACTGAACTGCACAACATTGCACTGTACTGCACAGAACTGTATTGAATTATATTTTTCTCAGTCCTCTTAAAGTAGCCTCTCTTTCCTGAGCTGTTCCTTCGAGACTTAAGCATGTCCTATCTCTGAATCATTCTCTCAAATCTTTCACTAATTCATCATTCTCCATTAGACATGATTGATTGAGATTAAAGGTGTGAACCAAAAGTATGTCTGTATTCCAACAAGAGAGATTAAAGGTGTGTAATTTCAGTCAGAAGGATTAAAGATGCATGCTATGTCTACATTCACCCTGGATTAAATCTTTTAATTCGACCCTTTGTCAGAGCAGTGATATTGGTAAAATTACTATGCAGTATTTGTTTTGTCCTATTCAGGATTCCATGACTTTATTTATTTATTTATTTATTTATTTATTTATTTATTTATAGTAGTAGTAGTAATCTGCTTTCTAATGATAGAGTGCAAGAAGGGTGCTTATTTGGGTGTATGGGAAATGGAGAAAATATGGGAGGAGTTGGGGGAGAAGAAATCATGTCAGGTAATAAGCTATGAAAATAATCTCTTCGCTGGGCGGTGTTGGCGCACCCCTTTAATCCCAGCACTTGGGAGGCAGAGGCAGGAATATTTCTGAGTTTGAGGCCAGCCTGGTCTACAGAGTGAGTTCCAGGACAGCCAGGACTACACAGAGAAACCCTGTCTCGAAAAAAAAAAAAAAGAAAAAAGAAAATAATCTCTTTTCAACAATAAAAGAAAAGAAAAATTAAAAATAAACAAATGGCAGACAGTTGACAAGCAAGCTCCACTGCATTCTTGGTAGTAGCACAGGCAGGTTTAGTGTCTTGGAACACATTTCACCATCTGAAAAAAAAAATTTTTTTGCCACTATTTGGCAAACATTAAAATACAGATTAGCTTAATGTACCCTCTTTGTGCCCTTCTAACAAGTGATAATAGTAGAGCTTTGAAAATAAATTCAAGTCCTAAAAATTTCACATTTATTTTGAAAAAAAAACCTTCAAAATGGCTAGTACTGAAGACAACATATTAAATAATTGCTTAGAAGCATGGCACTGAGTTCCTGTTGTGTCCTTTCTTCTTTTTTGCTAGAAGTAAATGCAATGTGATAATATGTTTCTGCACGTTATTTTTCCAGCAAATATCTTGGGATATTCCACTATAATCCTGAAGGGCAAAGATTGAGTCCTTTCTGTCTATCTTTTCTGTCATTCCCTCCTCATCACTTGTCCTGTCTTCCTATCTATCCTTGTATGTCCAGCAATTTCTTATAGAAAACAGAATGATCTCTTAACATCCCAGTGATTTTAAGATG
This sequence comes from Hylomyscus alleni, assembly GCA_019843855.1. Taxonomy (NCBI): domain Eukaryota; kingdom Metazoa; phylum Chordata; class Mammalia; order Rodentia; family Muridae; genus Hylomyscus; species Hylomyscus alleni. The sequence continues at coordinate 20,421 of JADRCC010572955.1, read as the reverse complement.
TAGTTTACGGCTCAGAAATTTAAAAGCACGACCAAATACTTGATTTCAAATTTACTTAAAATGTGATAAAAATCAAGAAAGAAAAAAAAAAATTCTGACCTAACCCAGATACCCTGAACCTGACAGAAGAAAAAAGCTTTTGTAAGATAATAGGCATCATCAATTGGACACGGTAGCAATCTACGGAATGAAAATTTTTGTTTTTACTAATTCCACATCCAACAGAGGACTAAGATCATCTATACATATATATATATATGTATATATATATATATATGTGTGTGTGTATATATATATAATACAAACCCTCATATAATCCAATTAAAAATCAGGTGCAGATCTAAACAAATAATTATCAAGAAAGGAGTCTCTAATGACTGAGAAAATCAACATCCTTAGCTATCAGGGAAATACAAATCAAAACTACTTTGAGATTTCATCTTGTCAGAGTGACTGAGATCCATTACACAAGTTGCAGCTCATGCTGGCAAAGATGTAGAGCATGCACAACCCTCCTCCATTGATAAGAGCACAAACTTATACAGCCACTGTGGAAATCAATATGATTGAGTCACAGCACAGAACGTTGACAATCAATCTACCTCAAGACCCAGCTATAGCACTCTTGGGAATATACCTAAAGAACACCCCATCCTATCACAAGATACTTTCTCAACCATATCCATTAATCCATGAATAGCCAGAATGATTCATAATAGCCAGAAACTTGTAACAACCTAGATGTCCCTCAAGCAAAGAATCCACAAAGAATATGTGGTAGACTTACACAACAGAATATTATTCACCTGTTAAAATAATGACACCATGAAAATTTCAGGCATTTATATCTAACTAGAAAGAATCACCTTGAGTGAGGCAGCCCAAGCTCAAACAATAAATACGGTGTGTATTTATTTATAAGGAAATATTAGCTATTAAGTAAACAATAATCAAGCTACAATCCCTAGACCCAGACACTACATTTTCCTTACAAGTACTCTACACTAAGAATTCCATTGCATGATATGTGTTTGTTCAAAATATTAGTAAAAACAAAAATTTTCATACATGCATAAAGCACATGAAACTGAATTCTTAGGAATTCAGTTTCATGTGCTTTATGCATGTATGTCCATACATATATGTGTTTATTTTGTTTATAAATGTTTATACATATTTATTTTAAAATTGACTTTCAAATTTAGGAGGCATTTGCTGAAATGTTGGGTGGATGGGAATACCCAACCACAAGCAGTATAACAGAAATCTCTTACTCTATAGTTTTAATAAATTCATATATATATATGTATATATATATATAAAATTTTTATGTTTATTCTTTTGTAGAAGGCTAATGGCATTTCCTATATATTTCATTAAGTGGCATTGTGGTTATTATTCATTATAGGGCCACTTAGGTAACAATCTACCTTGCATTATCTGTTCTATTGGATTGATTGCCTATTTTGCTAATTATCTGCAAACATTTAATTATCTGGCTTTGAGCCATTTTTCAATAAGGTATGTTACAACTACTTTCTGTTCTGTTGTTCCTCATGCCAATCTATTAAATGCATTTTTGATCCAAAAGTGTTACAACTAATCCAATAAACTGATGTTTTTTCTTGATAATATAGTATTTTACGAATTGTTTTTAAATTATTTTATTTATTTACATTTTAGTCATTGCCCCTCCTTCTGTCCCCTCTCCCACAGTTCCTCATCCCATTCTCCTCCCCCTTTCTTCCAAGAGGGGGCTCCCCTCCATCAGACCTCCGTCTTCCCAGGAGCCTCAAGTCTATCAAGGATTAAGCACATCTCCCGCTGCAGCCATACCAAGCAGACCTCTGCTACATTTGTGCTAGGAGCCTTGGACCAGTCTGTGTATGCTCCTGGTTGGTGGCTCAGTCTCTGGGAGCTGCCTGGGGTCTGGGTTAGTTGATACTGTTGGTCTTCCTATGGGGTTGCTCTCCTTTTCAGTTTCTTCAATCCTTCTAATTCAACCATGGTGGTCCCTGACTTCAGTCCAATGGATGAATATAAATATCCGCTTCTGTCTCAGCCAGCTGTTGGTAGGGCCTCTCAGAGGACAGCCATGCCAGGCTCCTGTCTGTAAGCACATCATAGCATAGTACTGTCAGGCCTTGGTGCCTCCCCAGGAGATGGATCCCAAGTTGGGCTGGTCATTTGGATACTGCCTCTGGGCCCCCCCTTTTTTTTTTTTTCCGATTTGGTTTACTTCAGCCCCGATTTCGACTGTTTTCCTGTCTGTGAACCTCCTTGGAGGCTAGCAGGCTGCAGCATTTGGGAGAGTATCAAACAGATGTTTTACTATTTAGTGTTAGTTACTGATTTTTTTCTTTTATTATCAGGTTCATTAATTTCTTTGAGGTTATTTGAAAACATTTTCATACGTTTGTAAAATTATTATGTATGTGTCTAATGTCAGTATTTTGTATCAGGCATTTTAAGATAAACATTTATTTATAGATTGTTTATATTCTTAAATTTTATGAAGCTATATATGGTTGAAAAGCTTCATTTTCTTGGATCACTGAACAGTCACTTAGCTCTCCATGAATTTGTTTGGTAAAATACACTTACTTGCCCATTTGTAAACAACCCACTTTTCGTTTTGTTGGTTTATTGCAATGTTTTTATATTAACAATCATATAAATGTTTTCATTCATGTTTATAATGATTTTAGTTACTGACTGACCATTTTCGATTCCATACTTTTCTTTTGTAATATTTACTATTTCTTTTCTCCAAATTTCTTTATGTTGACATGACTCTTTTATCCAGCAATTATGAGGTTAAAAACTTACTAATTTTTCAAATTTTCACATTTGATGTTACAGTTTTTCTCCAACACTATATTTCATGATTTATGCAAATGAAAAGTGGGAGTTCAAATTTAACTCCCTGTAGCTTTTAGTCTGTTCTGAGAATGCTTCTCCGCTCCATTATTCCTTGGGGATTTATCTTATAGAATCTAAATATCTGGAAATTTTCTGACATTTCTGTTATTTTAATGATATTTTTACTCTGGGTTGACACTGAGATGACAGGTTCTTAAACCTGTTTTTATCTCTTTCTTGTTTGTTTTCTATTTTTTTCTCATATTTTGTGTCTGAAAATATGGTCTTATAAATGTTGCACCTGAACCTGAGAACAATTGGTAGTCTGCTCTTGTGTATACTCCATAATTGACAGTGAGACAAAGCTGATCCATGGTGCCGTTTGCTTCAGCTACATTACTCCTGATTTTCTTTCTGCTGGATATTGTAACTACTGACAGAGGAAGTTTAATTCATCAGGTACAATTGTACAAATGTTATATCCATTGTTTTTCTCATTAAGTTAAGTAGATTTGTGTTTGGTTTAATTTTATATTTTCCAATAATCTCTATCTCTTAATTGTCTATTTTGCTATAAATTTAAAACAGTTATGCATATATTGCATTAGTATCTCCATGCTTATCACAACTCTATATCCTTCACACCTCTCCTCTCATCTGGATGCAGTTCTTCTCTGACCCTCATTAGAAGAGAAACCAGCTTCTAAGGGATAATAGTCAAATAAAATAAAACAAAACAAAAGGTATCTCAGTGAAGTTAGACAAGACAAACTAACAGATGGAAAGAACACAACAGAAGGCACAAGGATCAGAGACCTGCTCATTTATATACCCAGGAACCCCATAAACAGTAGAATGAAAGCCATAGCAGGACCTAGTGCACACAAGTGCACACAGTGAGACTGTGTATGCTACCTCAGTCTTAGAGAGTTCATATGAGTTTTGTGCATGTTGATTTAGAGGGTCTTTTTTTTTTAACTTAGTGTCCTCTGTCTCTTACACTCCTTCTGCCTCCTATTCTGTAGGGTTCCTTTGGCCCTGAGAAATATTCAATGGAGATGTCTGCTTTATGGGTGAACATTCCAAAGTCTTATTCTCTGCATAATGTCTGGCTATAGGTCTCTCTATTTTTCCCATTTGGTGAGGGAGGAAGCTTCTCTGATGGTGACAGAGTATGATACTGGCCATATTTGTCTTTCTTGGTCTAGAATATTTCCCTCAACATTGTTTTGCCAGTACTATCCATTTACCTGTTTCCCTGGCTGGATTGAATCTTTCACATTTTAGACATTTTAGATGTTTGCATGTGTTTGTCTTTGGATGTTTGTGGATGTTGACTGTGTGGATAATATCTGTATATGTGTTTGTGCATGTGCATCAAAGTTCATTTGTAGAAGTGAGAGGACAGCTGTTGGTGCCCAGTCTCTCTTTCATCATTTAAAGACAGTTTCCTGTTTGCTACTGTATGAACTGAGCCAGCTGGTCCATGAGCTTCCAAACAGTCTCTTATCTCCGCTTATCATCTTGCCTTGGGAGTACTGGCCTGTACTGCTGTGTGTGGCTTTACAGGAGTCTGAGGATCCAAAGTTAGGTCACCATGGTGGCACAGTTTCTTTATTGAGCATCTCCAAAACTCTTGTACTTTTCTCTTACAGGTATATTCTTGTGTAGTTTCCCCCACCCCCCTGGTGTTAACATTTTCATGAGATTACACTGTCTTTCCTCTTGTCATATTATCAGCTATAATATTTACTTATTTATTCGTATATGGAAATGTGTACAAGGCACAGTACAGAATCGACCATAGTTGAAAAGAAAAAAACAAAACAAAACAAAACAGTCCTAGCAGTCATGTTATGTATTTTGGCAACACCATGAGTCCATTAAAAAATAACACAATATCACTTTAAAGACAGTTTAAGTAACTTTAAAAGAACATTTATAGACCTTTATACATTCAATTGGATAGGTCATCATGTTAAGTAAAGGAAGCAAAATTAAAACAATATTGTAGTTTTTTTCATATACAGAGAATACACACACACACACACACACACACACACACACACACACATCACTCTAGAATAGATGTGAAACTATGGGTAAAGAGGAAGGGCACAGGCACAGGTAGGCGATAGGGACTAACCTGAAGGAGCATGGAGGTGTAGGGATATTTTCAGAGAAAGCAGACCCATTATCTTCTATAATAAATACATACTAAGAACAAGAAAATATGACTTTTAAACATAGTCTTCTGATGTTATTTTATTTTAAGGCCTCTTAAACAGCTAATTATCAATGCAATTAATACATTGTTTAATTAACGGCCATCCTAGCATCATTATATTCTATTGGTACAACCTTCACTTGTTCTGTAGATGATAGCGCATCCCTATGATGTTAAGACAACTGTGCCACACATGCCATGGATGTGGAGCTCTTGCTCACATAGCTGTAGCTCTCCTCAGCACCAGAGACTGTTGCTTTTATTACTTTCCAATATGTCTTTAGGCTAATAATACAAAAACTATTTTACTATGGCCATTTCTGTTTAGATAAAAAAGGGAAACCATTTTGTATCTTGGTAATTTTCATAATAAACAATATAGAAACAACAGCTTCAAAAGCAAGAGTATGTGTAATTAAATCACACTCAAATCTGAGGGCTAATTAACTTCTTAGTGTGCATTAAATTAAATGGTTATTAATGATTACTCTTTACTACCACCCATCTCCCAACACTGATGGGTGATTATGATATCAGTCTCAGATGCCATGCAATTTATTCTATAAATGGCACATGATTTATTTCCAAGTGAAAAACATTTAGCAATTTGCCTGCTTGAGGCCTAGTTTCATTGTGTAGCTCAGTCTTTTCCTGAATTTGTCACTCTCCTCCTCCATTTCCTGCATATTAGAATTAAAGATATGTGATACTATGTCAAGAGAAAGGATTTTTAAAAAACAAGCAAACATGTAATCATGATGTCAATTGCGTGATGGTTTTAGGTGGAAACATTTGTAAGTCTACACAAGTTTGTTGATATGTGTTTTCTCATTAGTTTTATGTAGTCCATTTGATTTAATTTAAATTCTGTTCCTTGTTAGAGAATTTCACACATGCTTACAATGTGTTTTGCTCAATCTCCAAAGAAGTGACAGGCTCTAAGAGCCAGAGTTAGTGGCCATCTTTTCTGCAGCAAACAAGCATTTGCCAAGTCTGACAGGGCTTTTGCACACTTGAGATCACAGCGATTGTGACTACAAAGTGGAAACCTATGCAAGGTCAGTTCAGACAATATCTCAGCATGTAAGGCAGAAGGGCTCATGGGAGAGAGAAGGGAGAATATCAACCTCTAGTGGAGGAGTAATTGGCAACTGATAGATGGTGCCGACAAATCACCAGTTTTCTTAATGGAGATGAAACACATGCTGCAGTTGATGACCTATCCATGTCTATGCAGGCTCATCCATGTGTAAGTAGACTCATTGGGTTTTAAACAAAGGATGTGAAGTGAGATAGAGAAGTCATGGAAGGAAAAAGGAGAAACTGTTTAAAGTTTTAAACAAATGTTTGTCATACTTAGTCTGTCAGTCTGGATAAGATGGAACATATGCGTATGTCCATAATATAATGAGCACACACACATTGCTGAACTCTGTTTACCTTAATAATAGCCCTTGTGTCATATTGAATAAATGCACATGTTATTGCGAACACAACACTAAATCTATCACCCAACTATATTTTAAATTGCATATTTTACCACGTTATACATCAGATCTTCACAAACATTCATTTTTAATTATTGAAATTTTCTAAATTTCTGTGGCATCAGGTCCCCATGTCTTCAACTCTGCAACATCTGGCATATGCACTGCTTCCTAGTAGCTTCTCCAAAAGTCTCACAATATGAGCTGCCTTGTGTAAGAAGATTAACTCTGTATTTGTTCTTCATAGATGATTTCTTCACTTAGAAGAACATCTATGGCTCATCTGTTTGGTTCTAAAACAGTAGATTTGCTTTTCTTAAAGACCAATTGTGTAAAAATGCTATGTTTTGTTTTTATGGTCATAAGTGGATGGATACTTCTCAAGAAAGGTCATTTAAATAACCACTTGGTACTTCTAGAACTATGATGCAGAGCGACTCCAAACTAACAGTGTCTAGGGAAATGCAGATAAAGCCCACAGTAGTATGAAATATATCTAATAAAATGGACATTATAAAAGGAACAGAATAAAAATAATGTTGATAATGATGTAGGAAAGTCAGCACTCTCACACTGATCAAAGGTAACATACATGAACTCAGTCACTGTAGCATGCTGGATACAAGGACTTATTCCTCAAAAACATAGAAACAGATCAAAGGTAACATATATGAACTCAGTCACTGTAGCAAGCTGGAGAAAAGGACTTATTCCTCAAAAACATAGAATCAGATCAAAGGTAACATACATGAACTCAGTCACTGTAGCACGCTGGATACAAGGACTTATTCCTCAAAAACATAGAAACACACTAACATATGATCATGCAATATTAGTTCAGAGCACTTATGCAAATAATTGTAATAAGGATCTTGAGAAAATATGTACCCCTATGCTTCTTAAAGTCCTATTAGTAATAGCTGTAATTCATAATTTTCTTCATGCAGATTTGAAATTTTAGTCCTTTATTTCTCTCCTCGGAGCTTCTTTTTTGTAAGTTCGTCTCTGGAACATGAAGTTCTTTCATTTGCATTAGATTGATGATGAACCAGCCAAAGATATTTCAAGAAAACCAGAAATTTCTATGTATTTTTATTTCTACATTCTGCAATGGTAGAATTTGAACTCAGTACCTCTTGCCTGCTCCTACTGAGCTATCTTAGTAAACTTAACCTATTTGAAATAGGTATTACTTACAGCAATAATTTATGGCATATCTTGAAGTTCCAGAACCATCAAGGGTTTGAACTACCATCATTGCTAAAATTCAATGGGCCTGAGGAACCCCTATGATGAGGGAATAAAAGTAGAGACTGGTTTTGCCATCAAAACATCTGCTGATCCCCAATAAAAATCATAGAGACCTGAAGAATTATTTTCAAGCTTTACCACAATCCTTGGGTAGGAATTTGATCTGTTTCAAGCCTCTCATCCAATCTGGCTATCTCCCAGCCCAAATCCCCATTTTCATTTAGGGCCTTCCATGCTCCAGCTGAACTCTCATATTTTTTTTCTCCTTCCTCCTTGTGGCTTAATCTGTGCTTCTTTTCTCTCTCTTCCTCTCCCCTGGTTGGTGGATATCTTGCCCTATTCTCTCTTCTGCCCAGCCACTGGATGATCACCTTTATTGATAGGGCAGAGAATACATGGTATGTATTGTTTATGCAAACTTGAGATAGGAGATTTTTGACATAAGCATTGTAGTGCCATGCCCATATTGAAACAAGATGTGAAGATAGAGAAACTAGCATTTGACTAACACCTTTACACGGTGTACAAAAGCATTATGTTTACAAACACTTGTTATGCAGGAGGTAAATCCCAGATCCAGTTAACTCACAGAGACACAGAAGTTTTGCACAACACGGTAGTTTGCCATGTTCATTCTATACTTTAATCTTCTAGTATTCAACTACAGAAATCCCTGGTACAAGATCAGGAAAACAGACCCTTTCAATAGACAGGCACTGTTTATAAAACAGTGTAGACAAAAAACCAGATATTAATCTAAGGTAAAAGGACCCAGTGGTATTTAAACATTATATTTGTTAATATCACATGCATTTATTTCTTTAAGAAAAAATAAGCATTGTGTTATGTCGAATTCTCAGTTGTTTGAGAATAAAGAGTTTAGAAAATTAACACATCATCAAGACATTGATAGATGACCATAAAAGAAGAAAAAAATCACTGTGCTTTCAGATAATTGAACCTACTATTTGTGAGGGTTTTAACATTTGCACATGTAGCTATTTGACTCTGTAATGTCCCCTAGCCCCAGTATCCTGTTCTGAATGCTGCCCTCAAGCTGATACTGCTATTGAGGACTAGGTGCAACAATTTTATCACTGTGGTATTGCTTTTGAAGTTTATACCAGATCTTCAGCCCACATACTTCTTGTCTGCCATTAAGTGAATAGCTCCAGCTCCATGCTCCTAGGACCACGGTGTTGCATATATTCATAGAACCAAAGAGGAAAGAAGGCTCCAATGGATGATGAACTGAATGTTCCAGTTCTGTAAAGCTAAATATGCCCTTCCTTCCGTGCTTATTGTTTTCTCAGATATTTTGACCATTGAGATATGAAAATGACAACTATAGCTCTCTTGGCCACCTTCCCTTGAGGGAAATTATGACCCTACATGTTGGTGTAGTAGGGATAAATAGAGGAACAGAGTGACAAAGAATGTCAAAGGCACATTTGTGTGGAGAGAGATGCAACATAATGAACTAGGAATTTAAAGTACTGTGATTATGCCTGGCATTCATAGCAAAAAGAGTAGGGCTGATGCCTTTGAAACCTCAAAAGTTCTCAAACACCAGCCTAATGCCACACTCAGAAGGAATAGATGAATTTTTAGATGTTATTTTCAGAAGGAGAATCAAGGAAAATAAAGCCTTATCTAAATACAAAATTTTAGAGCTTTTCTTTCACTGCAAGTAGTAAACTCCCTGCAGGGACTCAGAGAATTATTACCAAGAAAGTGTCACTGGGGGCTGGGGATTTAAAGATGAACTTCAAGAAAATGATCACAAAAGAGTTCTAGAAATGATTTTCCAGCTTAAAGAAAAAAATATTTTATCAATTTTATATATTCAGTGATCTAGAACACACAGTAAGATTGTAACAATGAGTTAATCAAGACAATCTTCACACTTTAGAGCCATACAGAGCAATTAAGGTTTTTCAGGCTACAATATAATTTATGTATTTATATATTATTAATAGATGTTATCCTTTGTGATAGTGCCATATGCTTATACATTTTTATGAATGTGTTTTAATGGAGTGTAATGTTACAGTTATAGCATAATATAGGAGAATTCTCTAATGATACTGGTTACCAGAGAAAGTGACTAAGATGGCTATTAAAAGCCGAGCAGTGGATGAGATCTGGTATGTTCAGCATGGTATGGTGTGGTGGTTTCAATGATAAAGGTTTGTATATTTGAATGCTTGGTCACCATCAAGTGGGGCTTTGTCAAGATTTTGGAAGTAATAGTATTAGGAGGCATGGCTTTATTGGAGTAGGTGTGGCCTTGTTGGAAGAAGTGCGTCGCTGGGGATAAGCTTTGAGGTAGCTAAAGCCCAGTCCCAGACCAATCTTTCTTTTTCTTTCCCAACCCAGCTACAAGCCCTTTGGTCTACAGTGGTAACTTCCCTGCAAGATATACTGGTATAATAGTGGCAGAAAGAAGTGGTCTACACCAGATGGGCTTCTAAAGCTTAAATAGAAGTGGACTCATGGCCCTATGACCCAGAAGCTAGTCCTGATTGGTAATCATTTCATAATGAATAATTTGTTTTCTCCCAGGAAGTCAGTCTCAGTGAGGAAACAAATCACTCTCAAGGGCAGGCCCCACTCCCAGCAGTAGATGCCCAATGAAAATGAGCTCAATGACATCTTTGAAGGGTTTTTGCTTCATAATATGACAGGGCATTGTTTTTTTAAATTTACAGTGTGCACTATGACTAACAGTTTTCTGTTATGGGGCTACCACATGTGCAAACATATGTGTTACTTGTGCTTTTTTTTTTTTTTTGACGGGGAGGTCTCTTTACTTTTATTGGACAGAGTGTGTTTTCACATTCTAACTTGTTTGTTTTATCTTATTTTATTATTTCTTAGATGTCTGTTTGTTGTCTAAGGGAAGACAGAATAAATCTGTACGGGAGGGGAGGTCAGGAGAAACTGGAAGGATCTGGAGGAGGAGAAATGGTAATCAGAATATATTGTATGAATTTTTTTTCAATAAGAGAAAAATTATTAGAAAAACAAAATGAGATAAAAGAACAAAACAGAACTGGGTGGACAGGGAGCTGGAAAGGGTTGGGAGGAGTTAGAGCATGGAAACTGTGATATCAAGAGCTGCATGCCCTCTTGGTGGACGTTTCCTTTTTGTAAGAATATAGTGTTCTCCTTACCGCTCTGATTAGTTTCAGTTTGAAATATAGTTTGTCAGATATTAAAATTGCTAAACCAGCTTGCTTCTTGATTCCATTTGCTTGGATTATCTTTTCCATCTTTTACTCTAAGGTTATTTTTATTCTCTTTATTAAAGTTTATTTATTTTCCACAGGAGGATAGATTCTGGTTTTTAATCCATTCTTTTATTCTGCATCATTTTATTGGGAATTGACACCATCGATGTTGAGAGTAGTAAATGAATCCAGAGTTCCAGAGTTCAATTCCAAGAGACCACATTGTGGCTCAAAGTCACCTGTAATAGGATCCAATGACTTCTTCTGGTACGACTGAAGACAGCTAAAGAGTAGTCATATAAATAAAACAAATCTTTAAATAAAATGAGACTTAGGAAAATATGGATGAGAAGAGCTGCCTAGAAATGAATGAGCAAGAAGGGATTTTATCCATGGAAATATGTGGCTTGTTTCTGCTTACTCCTAAATAGTTTGTAAGATGTAAAAATATATATGTATGTTTTGCTTTATATCTATGCATACACCTAATTTTTATATATATATATATATATATATACAGAACCAGGGTAGTTCAGCATGTACACACATATAAATATATAGATAAAACAGATAAGCTTGTATATACAAGTATATATTCATATTTTTATAGTCAACTATACTTTCTTTTTTATTAGATACTTTCTTTATTAACATTTCAAATGATATCCCCTTTCCCAGTTTCCCCCCTGAAAAAAAACCCTGTTCCCTCCCTCCACCCCCTGTTCACCAACCCACCATCTTCCACTTACTGACCCTGGCATTCCCCTATACTGGGGCATAGAGCCTTCACATGGGAGGCTCCTCCCATTGATGACCAACTAGGCCATCCTCTGTTACATATGCAGCTGAAGCCATGAGTCACACCATGTGTACTCTTTGGTTGGTGGTTTAGTCTCTGGGAGCTCTGAGAATACTCATTAGTTCATATTGTTGTTCATCCTAAGGGGCTGCAAACCCTTCAGGTCCTTGGTTCCTTTCTCTAGATCCTTCATTGGGACCCCTGTACTCAGTCCAATGAATGGTTGCGAGCCTCTACTTCTGTATTAGTTGGGCACTGTCAAAGCCTCTCAGGAGACAGCTATATCAGGCTCCTGTCAGGCAGCACTTGCTGGCATCCACAATAGTGTATGGATTTGAGGATTGAATACTGGAAGGATTTCCAGGAGGAGCAGTCTCTGGATTGTCCTTCCTTCAGTCTCTGATCCATATATATTTACTGAGGAACCTCCAAACTGATTTACAGACTGGTTGTACCAGCTTCCAATCCCACCAGCAGTGAAGGAGTGTTCCTCTTTCTCCACAACCTCACCAGCATATGCTGTCAGCTGAGTTTTTGATCTTAGTCATTCTGACTGATGTAAGGTGTAATCTCAGGGTTGTTTTGATTTGCATTTCCCTGATAACTAAGGATGTTGAACATTTCTTTAGGTGCTTCTCAACCATTTGTTATTCCTCAGTTGAGAATTCTTTGTTTAGCTCTGTATCCCATTTTTTAATAGGGTCATTTGATTTTCTGGAGTCTAACTTCTTGAGTTCTTTGTATAAATTGGATATTAGACCTCTATCAGATATAGGGATTGGTAAAGATCATTTCCCAATCTGCTGGTTGCCATTTTGTCCTATTGACAATGTCCTTTGCCTTACAGAAGCTTTGTAATTTTATGAGGTCGCATTTGTCAGTTCTTGATCTTAGAGCATAAGCTATTGGTGTTCTGTTCAGAAGTTTTTCCCTGGTGCCCATGTGCTCAAGGCTCTTTCTTTTCTATTAGTTTCGGTGTATCTGGTTTTATTTGGAAGTCCTTGATCCACTTGAACTTGAGCTTTGTACAAGGAGATAAGAATGGATTGATTTTCATTCTTCTACATGCTAACTGCCAGTTGAGCCAGCACTATTTGACGAAAATGCTGTCTTTGTTCCACTGGATGGTTTCAGCTCCTTTGTCAAACATCAAGTGGCAATAGGTTTGTGGGTTCATTTCTGAGTCTTCAATTCTATTCCAATGATCCACCTGCCTGTCACTGTACTAATACATGCAGTTTTTATCACAATTACTCTGTAGTACAGCTTAAGGTCAGGGATGGTGATTCTACCAGAGGTTGTTTTATTGTTGAGAATAGTTTTTGCTTTCCTAGGTTTTTGTTATTTCAGATGAATTTGCAAATTGCTCTTTCTAAGTCTGTGAAGAATTGATTTGGAATTTTGATGGAGATTGCATTGAATCTATAGATTGCTTTCTGCAACATGGCCATTTTTATTATATTAACCCTGCCAATACATGAGTATGGGAGATCTTTCCATCTTCTGAGATCTTTTTCGATTTCCTTCTTCAGAGACTTGAAATTCTTGTCATACAGATCTTTAATTTGCTTAGTTAGAGTCACACAAAGATATTTTATATTATTGGTGACTATTGTTCAGGGTGTTGTTTCCCTATTTTTTTCTCTTCCTGTTTATCCTTTGTGTAGAGGAAGGCCACTGATTTGCTTGAGTTATTTTTATATCCAGATACTTTGCTGAAGTTGTTTATCAGGTTTAGGAGCTCTCTCGTGGAATTTTTGGGTCACTTAAGTGTACTGCCATATCATCAGCAAATAGTGATAATCTGACTTCTTCCTTTCCAATTCATATCTCTTTGATATCCTTTTGTTGTATAATAAGGACTTCAAGTACAATATTGAATAGGTAGGGAGAGAGTGGGCAGCCTTGTCTAGTCCCTGATTTTAGTGGGATTTCTTCAAGTTTCTCTCCATTTAGTTTGATGTTGGCTACTGGTTTGCTGTATATTGCATTTAGTATGTTTAAGTATGGGCTTTGAATTCCTGATATTTCTAAGACTTTTATCATGAAGTGTTGCTGGATTTTGTCAAATGCCTTATCAGCATCTAATGAGATGATCATATGTTTTTTTTTTCTTTGAGTTTGTTTATATAGTGGATTATGTGAATGGATTTCTGTATATTGAACCATCCCTGCATCCCTGGGATGAAGCCTGCTTGATCATGTTGGATGATTGTTTTGATGTGTTCTTGGATTCGGGTTGCAAGAAACTTTTTTCTTTTTAATGAACAAACAAAAACAACAAGAAGAAACCCCTGTTGCCTTCCCCCTCCCCGTTCCTGCCACTCCACCCTCTCCCACTTATCAGCCCTGTCATTCCCCTACACTAGGGCACAGAACCTTCACAGGGCCAAGGACCTCTCCTCCCATTCATGACCAACTTTGCAATCCTCTACTATACACATGCTGCCAGAACAATCAGTCCCACCATGTATAGTCCTTGGTTGGTGGTTGAGTCCCTGGGAGCTCTGAGGGCATTGGTCAGTCCAGT
>JADRCC010572953.1:0-14647 GCA_019843855.1 Hylomyscus alleni | reverse complement strand
CAGTATGACAGGGTTGGAACCCCTGCTAAGAAAGCACTGTGTGAAACTGGGAAGGGGAAGCCTGCACTGACTGCACCAGGAGATCCTCGATGCCACAAAAAGGCCAGAGCAATGGGACATCTGCTACAGGACACAGTGAAGCTGGTTTGAGAGACTGCATGTGCTGCAGGTGGCAGATCAGGAAGGGTGGGGGTACATAAGTCATCTGGAGTACAGGCCCAGATCCCCACCACAGAGCTTAAGGTTTAATGTTTGCCTGCTGGGTTTCTGTCCTGCATTGGTCCAAGCCATCCTAGCTACCCTCTCATTCCCCGCTTTAGAAATGGGAGCATTTATTTTGTGTCATCCCATATTGGAAGTATGTAATCTGTTGTTTTTATTTTTTTTATTTTATTTTATTTTATTTTATTTTATAGTTTATGTAAAGACATCACCAGAGTTCCAGGACAGCCAAGGCTACACAGAGAAACCTGTCTTGAAAAAACAACAAAACAAAACAAAACAAAAAATAACTACAAGGCTTTTGAATTTAGACTGAATACATTTTACATTTTGAAGTACCTATTGGAACAAAAGGCAGAAAGTTGTGGCTTAAAAGTGAGACACTGGCCGGGCGGTGGTGGCGCACACCTTTAATCCCAGTACTTGGGAGGCAGAGGCAGGCGGATTTCTGAGTTCGAGGCCAGCCTGGTCTACAGAGTGAGTTCGAGGCCAGCCTGGTCTACAGAGTGAGTTCCAGGACAGCCAGGGCTACACAGAGAAACCCTGTCTCGAAAAACCAAAAACAAAAAAAAAAAAAAATAGAAAACAATCTGAAAAATGCAGAGACTATGGCTCCATGGCTAGGAGCACTAGTTGTTCTTCCAGAGGACTTGAGTTCAAATCCCAGCATCTACGTGGAAATCCACAACTATCTGTAACTCCAGTTCTAGGAGATCAGACAGCTCCATCTGACCTCAGAGGGGACTGCATGCACCCATGTATGCAGAGACAAACTTACAGGCAAGCATAAACCTAAAATAAAAATTAAAATATTTTAAAGTGATATATCTGGGTATCAAGTTTACAAGGGACAGATATGTGGTAGTCAATAGTGATAGTCAACATGAGAGGATCTAGACTGATCTAGTCCAGGATCTCTGGCCTGACTGGGGTAATTTAGAGACTGGATTAACCCTTGTGAATATGGCTGGCACTGTCCCATGGGCTGGGGTCTCAGAATGAAGGCAAAGGAGGGAGGAGCTGAGTATCAGCATTGAGTCTCTGCCTCCTAACTGCAGGCTGCTAAGACCGAATCCTACTTCTGCCTTTCCCGCTGTGATGAACTGTATTCTAAACTGCCAATCAAAACAAACTCTTCTTCCTAAGATCCTGTCACAACAGAATAGCAACAAGAACAGTGCTAAGATAAAATGCTTTAGGTTTGGGGTATAGGTCACTCATAAAGGCTTGATCCCTGAATATCAAAAGGAAAAAAGGGAAACTTTATAACTAACAACTTAAATTACTATGATAGTTATAACAAAAAAAAAGAAAAGTACGGTGTAATTTCACTTTGTAGGTGGAGGCAAGTGGATCAGGAGTTCAAGACCAGCCTGACCTATACAAGACCTTATCATGAAGAGGAGGAAGACAGAAGAGGAAAAGAATGAGAAAGAGGGGGGAAAAAAAGAGGGAAAAGGAGGTGGTAAAAGGTAGGAAACAGAGAAAGAAAACAAATTAAGAGAAGCTGCCTTTTCAAGGCATTTCCTAGGATTAGCTGCCAAACTTCCCTAATTCCCTAGAAAACTACTCAAGATCTGTAGAATTACATTCTATTATTATCATTTAAATAAATTTAATCAATTTAAACACGCTTCCAAAACTGTAATTTAAAGTTAAAGTTTAAAGTGAAATTTTCTTAAAACATATCTAAAGCTACCACTAAACAAACAGGAAGGAGTGATTAACTCTTTGAAATAGACAGTCAATACAAATCCCTGAATAAATGTCAGGGGACTCACTGGCACAGAATGAGGGGCTTTATGCATCCTAGACAGGCACTCTATAACTAACCGCATCCCCAGCCCTGGGTTTTGGTTATTTGGTTTTGGCTTTACTCCCTTTTTTTTTTAATTGAAAATACAATTATTTCATAGAATAAATTCTGATTATGGTTTCCCTCTCCCTACTCCTCCCAGTTTTTCTCCTCCTATTCAGATCCACACCCTGTCTCTAGTTAGAAAACAAATAGGCAGCTAAAATAATAAACTACAGTAAGATAATCAAAAACAAATCTGAATATGCCAAAACAACCAAACAAGAAAACAAACAACAAAAAACAGAGACAAACAAAAAACAAAAAGACACAGAGACACACATATTCTTACACACAGGAATCCCATAAAAAAATTTTTCAAGCCAGGCGGTGGTGGCGCACGCCTTTAATCCCAGCACTTGGGAGGCAGAGGCAGGCAGATTTCTGAGTTCGAGGCCAGCCTGGTCTACAAAGTGAGCTCCAGGACAGCCAGGGCTACAAAGAGAAACCCTGTCTCGAAAAACCAAAAAAAACAAAACAAAACAAAAATTTTTTTCAAAAAATTGGAAACCATAATATACATATAAAGTACCTGGTAAGTTTTTTTAAGGAAAAAAAAAAAATAACAGCCCTAACTTATCAGTATGAGACGAAGAACCTCCAAGGAAGCTATACTATAGAGTTGTATTGATAGCACCAGCATTCTTTACAAGAGGAAAGAAGCAGTTACAAAGAATCGTAAATGGCTCTCTATAATCTGCTATACATGCACATGAAGCCTAAACTCTATTTTCAAGGTCCTATACAAAAATAGTGCTCAAATTTCTTCTAGCAACCTTCGTTTCTGTATATTTTTAAACTGTTTTTCTACTGAAATCTAAAGATAAGTCTACTAAAATACTACTAAGCTAAGTTTGGTCTCAGAACTCAGGGCAAATGAAATAAACTTGCCACAAATAAAATCTAGTGTTGTTTGTTTGTTTGCACTCTTTTCTCTAAGAAAATTTAACGTGGGAGCTAGAGAGATGCTCAGTAAGGTCTCCAGTTGTTCTTCCAGAGACCAAGGTTCGACTCTCAGCACTCCTAGGGTGGCTAGCAACTGTATGTATCTCCAGTTCCAGGGGATCCAAAACCCTCTTTTGACTTCTGCCAGCAACAAATGGTAGACAGACACCAGGCAAAATACTCATACACATAAAATAAAAATAAATAAATCTTTTAAAAAATAATTTGTTTTACTATTTGGATCCTGAAATTGTACTAATTGTATTCTCATGACTTACTGCATAAGGGGAAAAAAAAACAAGCTTTGAAGAATCTCTAGCCAGGCAGCGGTGGCACACACCTTTAATCCCAGCACTTGGGAGGCAGAGGCAGGTGGACTTCTGAGGTCAGCCTGGTCTACAGAGTGAGTTCCAGGACAGCCAGGGCTACACAGAGAAACCCTGTCTCGAAAAACTAAAAAAAAAAAAAAAAAAAAAGAATTTCATACATGCACATAATGTATTTGATTGTATTCACACCCTCAACCTCTCCTAATTCCTCCTAACCCCCTCACAACTTTCTGTTCTACCAAATTCTTTATGCTGTCACTGTAGTCTGTATCTTAATCACCTTTGAACTTTTTTTTCTTCTTTTTTGAGTGATTCCCTATGTAATTCAAGCAAGAAATCCTTCTGATTCAGCCTCTAAAACAATAGGGATTGTAGACATATACTATGTCAGCTTAAACTTTTTAAAAATTTATACCAACTCAGTATGAAACTTTATAAGTGACAAACTCAATGATCTGCCAAAATGGCTTTCTCCAGAATTCATATTTACCACTAGACGAAATGTAAAAGCCCCTTCCTAAAATTCAAGCTTCTCCTCTCCCAGGGTCTCGTCTGCATTTGGTACCCCAGAAGACAGCTTTCCTGACACTCTCCCTTACTTAACCACTAGACTACAATTGTACCTTCTGACCTAACCACTTGATGGCAGTATCAACTGCAGTCACTGAAAACTGGGCATGCCACTGCAGGGCTATCTTGATTGTGATGGTTCCGCCATCTTGACTATAAAAAGAACTGTCTCCTTACAGGAATCCTGAACTGTATAAAATGGGAAGGGATAGCTCTAGTTTGCAATCATCCGTGTTTCCGAAGTGTTGATGCTTGGGGATCCTGCGGTCTACACTTCTCTGCCATAATGGACTATACTTTCAAGTGAGCTAAAATAAACCCCTTCCCTCCTAAGATGCTTTTGTCAGAGTGTTTTATCACAGGAACAAAAGAAACTAAGACACCAGTCTACCCTCATCCCTTCCCAGACTCCTGAATAAACAGTGATTGCTTTGCCTATCAACCACTTCACTGTACTCCTTCCTAGTCTTTCCCATGCTGCACAAGGAAACAGAAGTACCAGAGAGACCCCTATCGCTGCTATCACTGCACTGTCCAATGAAGGGAACTGCCAAACCACAGAAGGCTGAGTCTCTAAAAATGTACCTACACAGAAGAAAGGATATTTAAGTGAAAACACACAGAATTTCAAAAACTTTGCAAAAAATAAAAAATAAAAAAAAGCAAAACCTCCCATTCTAGCTTTTTGAGCGCTATCCAATTATTGGATACCTATTAAAACAAATCTGCCAAAATTTTAGAAATGTATGAGTTAAATAGGTTAAATTATTAGAACTAATCCCACCAGAGTGGGGAATCCCACTAAGTGAAAAAAATATGGTTAGTACAAGAAGTCCGAAGTTCAATTTGCAGCATTAAAAGAAAGAAGAGGGTTGGCGAGATGGCTCAGCGGGTAAGAGCACTTGACTGCTCTTCCGAAGGTCCTAAATTCGGATCCCAGCAACCACTCGGTGGCTCACAACCACCCATAATGAGATCTGACGCCCTCTTCTGGTGTGTCTGAAGACAGCTACAGTGAATTACGCCAGAGTGAGCGGGGCCAGACAGAGCAGGGCCAGCAGAGATCCTGAGTTCAATTCCCAGCAGCCACACACGATAGCTCACGGTCATCTGTACAACTACAGTGTACTCATACACATAAAATAAATAAAATAAATCTTAAAAAAAAAAAAAGAAGAAATATTTTCTTTTGCTATTTTTTTCTTTATATATTTTATCATGCCTACCAAAAATTTTAACTATATTCATGAGCCCTGACATGATGGTACATGCTTGTAATCCTAATGCTCAGAACCTAAGTCAGGAAGATCAAGAGTTCAAGGCCAGCCTGGGTTACATGAGACCTTGTTCTTCTGTATAAATAAATAATTTTAATCCCTTCCAGGAGATTAGATGATTATTCAGATCACAGTATCTTGAGTCACTGTCTGTTTTTAAATCTTTCCTAGATATAAAACTACAGATAAGCTATTATTTCTGTACCTCGATGTCCTCAGTTTTAAAAGGACAATAACAGCTAAACAATGGTGTACACTTGTAATCACACACAGCAAGCTGAGGTAGGACCACCATGGGCTGGAGGTCAGCCTGGGCTACATTCTGAGTTTAAGTCCAACCTGAACAACATAACCAACCCTACCCCAAAATAACAACAACAATAATAAATGGCTCTGTGACTAAAAGAAAAGCTACATGAAACAAGCCTAAAGTATTGTATCTTTTTCTTAACACAACAAGAAAGAACACACACAAAGTCATACTGACTTCATTTTAAGAATTTAAGACTGTAGAGCCAGGAATGTAGCTCAATGAGATAGTCCTTGCTTAGCACATGTAGGACCCTGAATTTGACCCTCAATATGAGGAACAGAGGAAGGTTTAAGACTATCAATTATGAGAGGCAGGCAGATTTCTGAGTTCGAGGCCAGCCTGTTCTACAGATTGAGTTCCAGTACAGTCAGGGCTACAGAGAGAAACCAAAAAAAAAAAAACCAAAAAAAAAAAAAAAAAAAAAAAAAAAAAAAAAAAAAAAAAAAAGAAAAGAAAAAAGACTATCAACTAGGGCTGGACAGATGGCTCAGGGGTTAAGAGCACTGACTGCTCTTCTAAAGGTCATGAGTTCAATTCCCAGCAACCACACTGGTAGCTCAAAACTATCTATAATGAGATCTGATGTCCTCTTTTGGCCTGCAGACATACATGTAGGCAGAACACTGTATACATAATAAATAAATCTTTTAAAAAAAAAGACTATAAACTGAAACAAGGCATAGTGATACACACCTGAGGCAAGAGGATTACACTGAGCTACAAAGAGAAATAGAAGTCAGTCTGAGCTAATAACTCCGCTCCTGTGAACTCCTTTCCCAAAAGAATAATTACGAATGCATTTGCTGTTCATGGCAACTCTAAAGCAATGGTCTCTACCCCTTTGGGGAATCACTTATTAGACAATGTGCGCATCTGATAGTTCTCCACATTATGATCCATAACAATAGCCTAATTACAGTTTTGAAGTAGCAATGAATAATCATATGGCTGGGGCCACCACAACATGAGGAACTGTATTAAAGCTTTGGAGCAATAGGAAGGTTGAGAACCACTGCTCTAAAGCATGGGAGGAGTGGAACAATAAACTATAGGCTGAAAAGTTGAAGAGAATTCAAGAATTCTCAACGTTTGGATTAGCCAAGTATGGTACTACATGACTTTGGTGGTCTGTATCCTCAGTTCATTCCTCTCCACCCCCAGGCAGGTATATCCAAGTTCAAGGCCACCCTGGTCTATTTAGTAGAAAAGGACTACATAGACCTTGTCTCAAACAAACAAACAAGGTCTTTTTGCTTAGTTTTATATATATACCTACATGTATGTAAGTACATCTGTCAACAGTGCTGTGTCAGACAGTGCTGGCTTCCCTAGGACTGGCGTTATAGACAAAAGCTGCCTGCCACCTGGGTGCTGAAAATGGGACCCCAGTCCTCTGCAGGGCAGCCTGTGCACTGACCACTGCACCACCTTCTCTCTGCCCTCAGTTTGGTTTTCTGGATAGCTCCTTCCATCACAACTACAAAGATAACTTGCAAAGCAGCTAAGCTCCAAAAGACTGCCTGAGGAAGGTAAACTTGTGAATCAATAGTAAAGCACTATTTGTGGATAAACACCTCAACAAAATAAACACTACAGACATTTGGTTAACAAAAGTTTGTAAGAGAACCCTTCATCATTAACAGAACTTAAATTTCAGTATACCTAAATAAAAGCTTTTAACTTTTAAAAATCAATCTCTCTCTCTCTCTCTCTCTCTCTCTCTCTCTCTCTCTCTCTCTCTGTGTGTGTGTGTGTGTGTGTGTGTGTGTGTGTGTGTGGTGTCTTGGATTGCCCCCAGAGTTACAATTACAGGAAGTTCTGAGCTACCACACATGGATGCTGAGAATCAAAGTTTGGTCTTCTGCAAGAGCTCTTAACCACTGGGCCATCTCTCTAACCCCTTGAATAAAACTGTACAAAGACTGGAGAAAGAGCCAAGTATCATGGTTTATGCTGTAATCTCAACACTCAAGAGGTTGAGACAGGAGGATTGCCTGGGGTTTGAATTCCAGACCAGCCTGGCCTAGAGTGAAACCCATCTTAAAAATTAACAAAAATAAACAATAAAGCTGGGTAAAGCAAATAATTATTAAATATGAATGTATAATTAACCATCAATATGAAAAAAACAAAATGTTCACACTGTTCTAGCCCTATGTCTAGATAACTTAAAAATCTACATTGTTAAC
This sequence comes from Hylomyscus alleni, assembly GCA_019843855.1. Taxonomy (NCBI): domain Eukaryota; kingdom Metazoa; phylum Chordata; class Mammalia; order Rodentia; family Muridae; genus Hylomyscus; species Hylomyscus alleni. The sequence continues at coordinate 6,947 of JADRCC010572953.1, read as the reverse complement.
TACAATTTATCCTGTCCCTTTTTTTTTTTTTTTTTTAACTTTTAACCTTTTTTTACTTTCTTCTCTTTAGCTAGGGTCTTGTGTACCCCTGGTTGGCCTCAAACACGATACAGAGCCCAGGAAAGACTTAAACTTCTTGCCTCTCCCTCAGTACTAGGATCACAGGTGTGCAAAGGTTAGGTGGTACTGCGAATCCAATCGATGGCGGCTTCCAGCGTGCTAAGCAGGCACTCTACCAAGTGAGCTACAACGCTGCTCCCATCCTTTATTATTCATGCAGGCCATTTTGCTTGCTTTCTTGAGTTTGAGCAAATTGCTGCATAGCTATTAACTTGTTTGAATGGTCAAAAGGAAAAAAGTAAATAGCCAAACAGAAGTTCAGAAAGAAGTGAGCCTCAGGGCTGGACGTATGTCATGAACGACATAACTCTGAAAGTCCAATTTAATACTCGACCAGGGGCGGGAGGGACATGACAGATCTTCACTCTTACACTCCGCTGCGGAGGCTGTATCTTTCTATTTTGTCTAGTAAGTGCCAAATCCTGTTCGGTGACTGCTAACAGCACTCTCCACTCCCTTCTGTCGGGGCTCAAGTTTATCTTCTCGACTTAATGACCCGGACCGTCCGAGGAAGAAAGCGCCTAGAAAACCGAGCGATCAAGGAGCGCGCTGTCTTGACAGACGCTCGCCGCCCCTTGTCCGGCCGCAGCCCCGGGCCGCCGCCCCTCCGTCCTCCACTTGCTCCCAACTTCCTTCTCTTGTCCACAGCTTGGTTTCAGCCTGGTGAACGAGAAAGACATCACGTACCTTCGGAAGTGAGGCGAGAGAAGGGCTTGAGCAGCTCGGCGAAGCTGAGGTGGTTGAGGCGGGTGAGCCGTTCGGCTTCGTCGCTGCACAGTGCGGCGACGCAGGGAACGAAGGAGTCGGGGATGAGCTCCTGCACCGACTGCACGCACTGGGCCATGACCGCGGACAGGCGCCCGGCCTCCGCCCCGCCTCGGAGCCGAGCTTGCCGCAGCCGCCGCTGCCGCCGCCTGCCCGGCCGGGCGCGGCCCCACTCCGGAGCCTGCAGCCGACTGCGCGTAGCCGCCGCTGCTTCGGCTTTCCGGGCTTGAGCCCGTCCTTGCCTCCGCTCAGCGTTCCCCGAGGCTTTGCATCCCACCCTGGCAGGTGGGGACACCGACCACCGCTGCTCAGTCCTCCCTACGGCAAAGCCTTGGTCACTGTCCGACAGGAACCGCCATGTTGGGCCGAACCCTGACCCGCCGGCAGTACTTCTCCCGGCAGGCCCTGCGAGCACGCCTCACGTGACTGTGTCAAAGAGGCGGTAGGGGCGGGGCCGAGGCGGATGGCTGGGAAACGGGAAACGACGGAAGCCGGTTAGGAGAGTGGAACCGGAAATACTGTGACGAGTGGGTTCCCTGAGCTGGGCGGGGTCCGATCATGAGAGGGTGGGCGTGGCCACGAGGGGCGGGTGCTCTACTTTTGGCTGGGTTTTCCGGCAGGTGCCAAGCAACTGTGTCAAGCTGTTGGCAAGCCATTCAGTCAAACCCGACCTTCTCGGTTCTCCCAATGATCGCACCTGCCTGCAGTAAGCAACTAATGTAACTTCACTCCGCCTTCCCCTTGCTGGGCTGCAAGTGCCTGATGGAGAAGGGGTGTGGACCGCGAGTGCCTAGGGCTTCCCTCTGCAAGTGCCCAGGACTGGCTATGTATCCTTTGAGCATCCTCATGCTTTTAGAAGCGGACTGTCACAGTATGTGCTCAACCACTGAGCAGGAAAGTGTGCTATTGGGGTTGCTTTAGTTCGCAGAGAGTATAAAGGAAAAGTGCATTTTTCTGGATCTCTGGGAAAGAATGTCCTCAAATGTCGTCAGTCTTTTTTTTTTTTTTTAAAGACATGCTAAGATGCCGTGCACTTGTCTCTCCTACATGAACTTCTGGCTGTCTGAATGTCTTGGAACTCCTGTATCAGCCTCCCAGCTGCTGGGATTACAGGCTTGCGTGACCACTCCCAGCTCTGCTTCTCTTTGTCTTTTTTACGAGTATTTACTTCATGGAGGTGGAGAAGCCAGTACTTGTATACTGTGTGGCTGGCCATTATTGCATATTTCAAACTTGTCAGTCCCCATAATCACATGACCCACACCTACATTGCCAAAAGGGAATTACCAGAGGCTTGCCACAGACAGAATGGGGAACAAAGAGACTAGGGACTAGGCCCTAGAGCTGACCATTAGCTAAGGGATGTAGATCTCTGTGATTGTAAAATCACCATGGTCTATGGATTTAGTTACAAATCAGTCAGGACTGTAAACAGTAAGACCCTGTGTCAAGAAAAAGTTAGGGTGGTGGGCGCAGGATTTCATTCTTATCCTGCTTAGTTCTTGCCAAAGTACTATTGAACTGTAGAAATCCTTTAAAAAGATGATGTTGCAGTAGGTACCTTAACAGACTTTTGAAAATACAGTCTGACTGTATCCTTAGCTAGCCTTATAGATCTGTTTGCCTCCTGAGTGCTTGGACTAAAGGTGTGTGCCATCATGGCCAGTGACAGCAGACTTTATAATCAAGTTTTGCAACATCAAAACAAAATTTAATGAGGCTGGAGAGATGGCCCAGGAGTTGAAAGCAATTACTGCTTTTGCAGAGGACCTGAGTTCAGTTCCCAGCACCCACATCCGGTGGCCCACAAGTGCCAGTAACTCCAATTCCAAGGGACTCGACGACCACACAGATACATACACACACATGTACACATAAATAAATCTTTTTTTAAGTTAAAATCAGGCATAGTGACACATGCAAGTAATTCCAACCAAGTAATTCCAGGTGGGAACTGCCAGGTGTCATGGTATAAACCTTTATTCCCAGCACTCGGGAGGCAAAGGCAAGCAGATCTATGTGAGTTCAAGGCCTGCCTTGTCTACAAATCCAGTTCCACGACAGTCAAAAAGAATAAAAAATTCCAGGCTGAAACAAGATTGTTAGCCTGAGATGTAAAAGTAACTTTTATTTGCCTGATATAATTTATTTACCTCAGTTTGCTATCCTAGGCCTAGTCCTGGAATCTTCTAGTCTCTCTACAATCTCATCTATGCCCAGATTGTTTTGAGCCTCTGAGACTTGCTGCTGGCTAAGCTCATGCTTTCTAACTCTTTCTGAGCTGTGACTGGCTGGTCAACTTGGATGTTCTGACTCAAATTCCTCTCCACACTGATTCAGTTTGACTTCTCTCTCAGCCTCTGACTGAGTTGGGCATATCTTTATTCCAGCTAGAGGGATTAAAGTTATATGCTAAAGGCTGAGCCACACCTCAACTAAAAACTGTTTTTTCAGTAATAACACAATCTTGTGTTTCACAGTGTGATCAAATATCTGGCAACACTGAAGTATACAATAAGATCCTATCTGGGAAAAAAAAATGTAGGCTGGGCATAGTAGATCACACTTGTCATCCTGTCGCAGAAAAAGTGAAGGCAGATAGATAGATGTTCAATGTCATCTTCAGTTTTGTAGCAAGTTTCAGGTTAGTCTAGAACACATGAGATTCTGTATTTAACAACATGAAAAAGTGTATCTAGGTAGTGGTAACTACACCTATAATCCCAACAGCTGGGAGACAGAAGCAGGAGCATCAGCACAGGTTCAAGGCCAGCCTGGATTGAAAAACGAAAAGTGGTGTGTGTGTGTATGTGTGTGTGTGTGTGGTGTGTATGTAGAGCACATGTTGGCCCTGTAATCCCAGTGTTTGGGATTCTGAGACAGGATGATTTCTACAAGGTCTACACTCCATAAGATCCTGTCTTTTTTTTTTAATTTTTTTTAAAGATTTATTTATTATTATAAATGACTACACTGTAGCTGCCTTGAGATGCACCAGAAGAGGGCATCAGATTTCATTATGGGTGGTTGTGAGCCACCATGTGGTTGCTGGGATTTGAACTCATGACCTTCGGAAGAGCAGACGGTGCTCTTACCCGCTGAGCCATCTTACCAGCCCCCATAAGATCCTGTCTTAATAAATAAATATTAAAACACACTGGGGATGTAGCTCAGGGGAGGGCATTTGTCTCTGGTACAGGAAGTTCTAGCTTTGATTTACAGTGATTTAAAGGGGAGTTGGGCAGAACTTAAGGTTATACTAGCTTAAACAACATAGAGGTGAAGGAGACGTGGAGCTCAGAGAAAGGGGGTTGGGCTACAAGCAGAGTCCCCGGGCTTCATCAGCAGGCATCTTCCCCTGGCTTCTCTGCTTCTGTCTTCGTGGCTCTGGAGCCCCACCCCCACCTCCAGCGTAGGGCCTGCCCACGAGCCCAGACCCCACACTCTCACTTTAACAAATTTAGTCCCGGCATCAGTCTGTCAATCCCAGGGAATGCTTCTCATCTGTTCCACTCACACCATTTGCCTTTCCCTGAGCCAATCAGGTTCTAGGGAGGCTAGCTGTTATTGACCAGTCATGGCCATAACTCTGCTCTTGTAGGAAGATAGAATTTTGACTCTCAAACTAGAGATGGGAATGTTTACCCGCCAAGTATAATAAAAGTCACATTTCACGCCACAAACTAATCAGCAGCTTCTCAGTGAGCACACATGGCCTTCTTCCATAGCTGCGATTTGAAGAATGCCTCTACGCAATAATTATCCCTTTTACTGCTGAAGACAGACTCATCTGTTAGAGGCAGCCATACGTAAATCTTTATATACACTTCTGACACAGGAATCTCTGGATGAGGTTTTTCATGGTCTATGACCAATGTCACTCTATTTGTTGTCTTTATTTCTGAGAGAGGCCAAGGCTGGCCTCCACTTCGATGTATAGTCAGGGATGACCTTGAACTTCAGATCATCCTCCCTCCACCTCCTCAGTGCTAGGGTTCTTCCTTTTTATATGGTGGTAGAGATTTAAATCAGGCGTTCTGGCATGCTAGGCAAGCATTCTAACAACTGAACCACATCCCAGATCCTAACATATTTTTCTTTTCCTTTTTTTAAAAGATTTATTTTTTATTCATTTATTTTATGTGTATGAGTACACTGTAGCTGTACAGATGGCTGTGAACCATCATGTGTGTGGCTGCTGTTGATCTCAGGACCTCTGCCGGCCCTGCTCCCTCCTCCCCGCTCGCTCCGGCCCCCTTACTCTGGCGTATTTTACTGCAGCTGTCTTCAGAAGCACCAGAAGAGGGCGCCAGATCTCATTACAGGTGGTTGTGAGACACCATGTTCAGTTGGTGGAATCCGAACTCAGGACCTTCAGAAGAGCAGTCAGTGCTCTTACCCGATGAGCCATCTCACCAGCCCCTTAATATATTTTTCAAGTGTCATTGTAGATGTTTATTTGTGTTTGTTCAGGTGCCCACATGCACACCTGCACTGATACATATGTGGAGGTTAGAGGACAACCTTTCTTTCCTTCTACATGTGGGTCCTGGGAAGAGGACTCAGGATGTCAGACTTGGCAGCCAGCATCTTCCCAGGTATACATGCATACAGACATGCATACATAGAAACTGAGTGACTTGGATGTAGTCTTCAAAGTCACTAGGTAGTAGAGATACACCTTAAACTCCTGATCCTTCTGTCTCCACCTGCTGGGCTACAGGTATACGATACTAGTTTAAAGTGAAGACACAGATGTGGGTGTAGTTCAGTGGCAGGGTGCTCACCTAGTGTCTGAAAAGCCATGGGTTTTGGTGTCCAGCACTACAAAATTAAAGAGCAAGCAGTTGGCTCTTCTGTCACTGCTGTGCCCACTACATTTTTTTTTTTGCAATATAATAAAAAGTGATTTTGTCAAAAACAAAATCAAATCATAAAAGTGTCATTCAATAATAATTCCACATTCCACTGTTCCCAGTAAGTTCTAGACAATACCTATCTGCATCTGTAATTTGGACAGGGGGGATTTAGGTCCATGTTAGCACCTGAATAACTCACACAAGACCTGGTATTGTTATTAACAAGCTGTAAGCCTGCGCTGGGTAGGTTCTGAGCTCTTCTAGCCCTGTAAGCTCTTTACTTCCCAGCCGCAGGCCCATGTTACTTGTAGTTCGAGTCTCACCCTGGCTTGCTTTGTTCCACGTGTGTCCTCATGGAGAATCCCTTGGTGACCTGCTCCTTGTGACTCCTCCTGGATTCTGCCTCCTGGCCATTTCTCCTCTTCTTCCTCCTCCTCCTCCTCCTCCTCCTCCTCCTCCTCCTCCTCCTCTTCTTCTTCCTCCTCTTCCTCCTCTTTTTCCTTCTCTTCCTCCTTCTCCTCTTTCTTCTGCTCCTCCCCCTCTCTCTCTGGTCTCCCTGGGACCCACCAATCCCACTGGAGTTGGAAGTCCCACGCTATTCTCTTCTGCACAGCTAATTGACTGACCAGCTGTTTATTGATCAATCAGAAGGTGATGTAGAAGAATGTTTATAAAACCCTGAGACAAGTGATGCTTTATAAAAATAACAATACCAGCTGGAGAGATGGCTGGGTGGTTAAGAGCACCTACTGCTCTTCCAAAGGCCCTGAGTTCAAATCCTAGCAACCACATTGTGGCTCACAACCATCTGTAATGAGATCTGATGCCCTCTTCTGGTGTGTCTGAAGACAGCTACAGTGTACTTAGATATAATAAATAAATAAATCTTTGAGCTGGTAAGATGGCTCAGTGGTTAAGAGCACTGACTGCTCTTCTGAAGGTCCAGAGTTCAAATCCCAGCAAAAAAAAAAAAATAACAATACCAAAGTCCACCTTTATTCAACTCTTTGCCCTCAGTATAGAAGTCAGCATTTGAATGATACAAAGATAACCTTTACACTGTGCACAAAAAGATTATCCCTGCACCCATCTCTGAAGGAAGCTGGAAATGTTAAGGTCCAGGGTCCTGTTACTAAGCCAAAAGAGTCAATGATCAAAGAAAATGCATATGAGTCGATAGTTCAGCGTCTCCATGCTGGGCTG
>JADRCC010572952.1:0-16002 GCA_019843855.1 Hylomyscus alleni | reverse complement strand
TATAAGGCAGTTATTATAGAATATGAAAGGTCTCCCCCACAGTGAGCTGCTGAATTCTTATTTCACAGCTGGCAGCTCTGGTTTAGAAGGCTCTGGAAACTTTCGGGAGTGGAGCTCTGTTACAGGAAGTAGGTCACTGAGATCATGCCTTTGAGGGTTATGCTTGGTCTTCTGTACTCTTCCTTACCCTCTCTGCTTCTGTCCTTCATAAAATGAAACAAATCCCACGGAGAAGGGAAGGCTTCTACTGCTGTGAGTTCAGCCTCACCATGACCCTGAAAACAATAGACCCAATGACAACCTAACTGCAACTTGGAGTAAAAAAAAAAAAAATCCTGCTTCACATTGTTCAATAGAGCATCTGTCACAGTGACAAGAAAACTGACTAGCACAGCAGAGACAGGAAAGACAGTAAAACTATGATTGATGGAAAACACCAATAGTACAAGTCAACCCACGTGTTTCCAAAACACAGGCATTCCGGAATAGGTTTGCCTAAAGAAGACTCGATGAAAATGAAATCCAGCTGCTTGTCACAAGACAGGTGTAAATAAAATAAAAGCAAGATTGAGAGTAAAATCAAGTGGAACAAAGAAATGCTGAGTACCTCATAGTGATAGTAGACCTGACAGAGTAAACTTCAATGCAGAAAGCCTCAGAGAGATGAGAACAATGTAAATACGAAAAGGAATCAGTGTGAAATTCAGTAGATTCCTGTGTTTTTGAGGCAGGCTTACCCCCAGAGTTTGTAGTGAGAAGATGCACATTTCCTCTGGAAGACATGTGAGTCATAGGTAAGAGAGAGCCAGAAGAGATTTCAAAATGACCCCAGTGAGAACTTGGACAACTGGCTTCGTGGAGAGGAAGTAGGGAATCTGGAGATATATTCAGATATGAATGGTGTCCAGGGTGGAGAATGTGTTAGATTTATACAACCTGATGGAAGATCATTGCTACTCCTTTATCTACCAAGCCAGTCCTGAGGAAGTTAGAAGCCTGGGATAGGCGCACCGGCAAAGCCTAAGTCATATAATGAAGCAATAACCCCTACGTACTCACTGTGAACAACTCACAGCAAGTCTGGACTCCTAAAAGGCCATGACCTTAAGGCTAAATGAATGTTGAGGTCTTTATTTTTTATACTTAGCAATTACCAAACTGAACTTTTTGGCCATTTGTCTCTTTCTTAGCGGCTAGAAGTGACAACAGGTGGCGGTGGCGGCAGTGAAGAAGAAAATAGGCCAAAAGAATCAAGGAATTTTCTACTTTCCTTTCAAGGGTATGGAGAAAAATTGGCTCTCAAAGCATCAGCTTTGTATGTAAATGCAAACTTTGTATGTAATGATTCATAGAAGATAAGGAATGCTTACATTGAAAAAGAAACTAAGAATAGAATCAAAGCAAAAACAACAAAATTAGTGGAAGAATATTTTTTAAATTAACTGAGATGATCAACAAAGCCTAAAAATAATTCTTTTAAAGGATTAATAATGTAGACAAATTACTGATAAGATGCATTAAGAAAAAGGGACTCACAGAAGTGAAAAATAGGATAAACACCAAGGAATATTCAGAGATACTAAAGATACAAGCGATTACCAGAAACGGTTTTATGCCAGAGTTTATTAGATGTCTATCTCCTTAAAAGGCACACCAAAAAGAGAGTTAGGGCTGGAAAGATGGCTCAGCAATTAAGAGCACTGGCTGCTCTTCCAGAGGTCCTCAGTTCAATTCCCAACAACCACTTGGTTGCTCATGACCATCTCTACTGGGATCTAGATGCCCTCTTTTGGCATGTAGGCCCAACACCAAGATCCTAAGTCAATAGCAATAAAAAAAACTTGAGGGGCTAGCTATGTGGCACTGTACCCCAGGTTCAGAGAGAGACCCTATCTCAAAATCTAAGAAGGAGAATGGGAGAGGAAATGGCCAACATTAACTCATGGCCTACATACACAGAGAATGATGTGTATGTGTAGACATACACATGTACCCACAAGAAAATCATTCAGTAGCTGAAAATGTCTAAGAAAAGATAACATGGGAGCTCGAGAGATGGATTAGCAATTGAATAACAGTGTTGCCCTTACAGAGGACCTGTTTCCAGTAACCACACAGTGGCTCACAACCCATCTGGAACTCTAGTTCCAGAGGACCTGATGAAAGTACTTTTTTTTTAGAAAGAAAATAAGATAACCTCTAGGTAAATACAAAGGTAAGATATGTAGCACACCTCAATATCTTGTATTGGCTGATCCTTGATAGCAATGTCTAATAAAGACTCAGTGGCAAATGAAATTATAAACAAATTTTACTATTTATAAGTATTCTAAGTAAAATACTAGTCAACTGAACTTCATTTTGAATAATAATATTAATGCATGGATAATCAAATAGAATTTATCTAAAGAATTGAATGGCAGAAAAATTTTATGATTCAACTCAATATTAGCAAAATGTGTTATAACTAAACTTCCTATTGTAACTTAGTGAAATGTTAAGTGGTATCCATTTAAAACAAGGCCTCTGATGTCTTTTGTTATTTCTAGTTAACATTGTACTAATCATTCTAATAAACCAATGTTGGCTTTAAGTTATAAGACACCAGAAACAAATTATAAAGACCATTGTTCATAAACAAGATTTTCAGCCATGTATAAAATGAGAAAATGTTGATAAATATTTAGAATAAGAGGATTATTGGGGAGCACAAGTCAACTATATTCCTACTTAGTAGCAAAACAAATTTAATAATATAATTTTAAATAGATTTTTTATACATATTAACAAAGCTTATAGTAAATAGTTTTAAATATATGGAAGATGTTTGTAAGATAATACTAAAACTTGAAAGTCTCCAATAGAGAGAGACCTATCATGGGAAGAAAGCCAATATGATAAAGAGAAATCTATAGAACAGTTATTTGCCAAGTTACTAACTAGGTTTCCCTCAGAACTTAACAATGAGAGTGTAAGGATTCACATGAAAGTGTAAGTACAAGAGCACCGTTGACAAGACTTCAAAGGGGCATTGAATATCTAGATAGCACTGGAAGCTAAGTATAAAGGGCAAAAAAAAAAATTATAGTTTAAATTTAGCAAAAAAGGAAGAAAAAAATTTTAGGTGTACAGATTTTCTTGTCATCCCAGTAAACCATCAAATACCAAACCAAGTACTAGAACAATGAAGGAAGCCTCGAAGGAAGCGTGGGAAGGACTGTATGCAACGCAGCGATCGGCCTTGGGTGCTCACACCTGTTCTAGAGCTTTGAGCAGGACTGTGTTTTATTGTTTCCATGTCAAAGTCTGCACGTTGTTGAAGCTTGTGTGGTTATAGTCAAAGCATTCCTTCTGGCATACTTTCATTTTACTTAAATTAAGAATTTAACAACAAAATAAAAAAATGTGTAAATGGGATACATTTATAAAAGCTCAATATCATATATAAGCATGAGTATGATCAAAATAAAACACTAGTATATCCATATAAGGACATGCTGCCCAACTTTGCTGGTAGATTGTTTAAAATAAAAAATGTAAATCAATATATTAAAAAGATTTAAATAAGCTCAATAAATGCAGGCTGGTCAGATAGCTTAGACAGTAAAGTTCTTGCCTTGAAAGCATGAGTTGGGTCTGTAGAACCAAAGTAAAAAAATGTCAGTTAAGATTAGGCACCTTCTGGGTGGTTATTTGAAAAAGAGCAAGGAGGAGTATGTGAGAGGGCTTGGAGGGAACCAGGCACGATCGTGCGCAGCTACAATCCACACTGAGATGGCAGAAGCAGGTAGATCCCAGCCAGCTAGCTTAGTTTACTTGATGAATTCTAGAACAGTAGGAGACTCTGTGTAAGACCCTTGAAGCACATGAGTATCCAGGCAACACCCTTGAGGACCTCCAACAGCAAGCTCCCACACACAGAACACTCTTAACTGCCCTAAAGGCCAGATCCAATTCTGGCTTTCCAGAGTAAAAACCTCAAACTCTTGACTTAAAATCCTACCAATCCCCACTCTAGAAAGCTCTACCCTGGAAAGCTACTTCCACCCAAGAAATCCTATATAAACCCTGTTTCTGCTCAGGCCTCTGCTGCTTCTCACCTGAGTGGAGGCAGCCACCCTCCCGGGTTTTTCCCTCCCAATAAATCTCTTGTGTGAGGTTTGTTGTATTGTGTGACTTTGTGGAATTTCCTGGCTCCCACCTGCTAGGTTACCTTTCCATCTGAGCTATAACACTTACACCCCGTCTCAAATTTTCAAATAGTGGATGACCTCTGTAGTGGCTATTCCTGGTTGTCAACTTGACTATATCTGAAATGAACTACAATCCAGAATTAGAAGGCTCACCTGTGGCCCTAATCTGGAGGCTGAGAGATACATGGAGATCTTGAGGCATAGTGGCTATGAATCCCAGAAGATTAAGATAGGAAGATGTACGAGTTCAAGGTCATCTGGGATTAAAGGTGTGGTGGCATACACCTTTTGCTGGAGACCTATATAAGGACATTGGAAGAAGGAAGGCGCGATCTCTGCTTCGCCTGCTTGCCTTGTGGGACTGAGCAACTGCTGGATCCTTGGACTTCCATTCACAGCTGCTGCTGACCATTGTTGGGAGTTGGACTACAGACTGTAAGTCATCAATAAATTCCTTTACTACATAGAGACTATCCATAAGTTCTGTGACTCTAGAGAACCCTGACTAAGACACCCTCTAAGAGTGACACTTAAGGTATGCTCTGGCTTCTGCACACACATGCATATGCACAAAATATGTAAATAAAGTATAGGCTTAATTACACTGACACTTTAAAATGCCAAAACTAATTTTTGAAAACTATCTTGAAAACTGAATACAATTTAATGTAAAAGATTGATAAATAGTACTTAAACTTGTTTTTATTTGTCTTCCCTCATGTATATCAAAAGCACTGTAGCACAGGAAGTTAGTTAATACAAGTTCTATGGAAAAACCTCCCCAAATAGGAAAAAAAATTAATTAAAATGTGGTTTTTGATCTATACTAAACGTATGTAGACTGTCTTATTGCTAATTTTAAATTATTATTATTGTGTGTATGATATATTCTATGTATGATATGTGTGACTACGTGGAGGTCAGAGGACGACTTTTCAGAGTTGCTTTTCTCCATGTTTATCTTTCTGAAGACTGAACTCAGGTTCCCAAGGTCACATGGCAAGTGCCTTTACTCACTGATCCATCCAGTCAGCCTAAAAAAGGTGTATTTTTGAGGAATTAAACTCCAAAAACCCACTGCATATTTACAGTAGAAGTTTTCCTTAAAAATTTCAATTAATGCTGGGTGGTAATGGCACTTTAATCCCAGCATTCTGGAGGCAGAGGCAGGCAGATTTCTGTGAGTTTGAGGCCAGCCTGGTCTATCGAGCAAGTTCCAAGAGCCAAGGCTACACAGTGAAACCCTATATTGAAAAACCAGAAAAAAAATTAAAGTAGTTTGAATTACATTTGAGTAGCATCAAGATAAGAGGAAAATGGGTAAATTACAATATTTTAGCAGCTTCAGTAAAGCATGATTAAAAAAAAACTTTATCTGGATCATATTTTAAAATTCTGGGTGGAAAATGCTTTCTGGCCTTACTGTGGACTTTCCCAGTATTCTTCATGATACATAACCCATGAGCCCACTTTATGCCCAATGCTCCATGTGATTCCTTTTTTTTTTTTTAATTTGAGGATACTTATTTTTAAAATTATTTATTACATTCCCAATGTTGTCCTCCCAGAGTTTTTTTTTCCCTACCTTCTCCCCTTCACCTCTGGGAGCCCCGCCCCCATCTCCTTCACTAGGGCATCACAGGATGCCCTACAGGATAAGGCACATTCTTTCCCACTGAGGCCAGACAAGGCTGTTCTCTGCTGAGCCCTCAGGCCTGCCCATGTATGCTCTTTGGTTGGCAACTTAGTAACTCCTAGGGGTCCAGGTTAGTTGACACTGTTGGTCTTCCTATGGGGTTGCCATCCCCTTCAGTTCCTTCAGCCATTCCCCTAACTCTTCCAAAGGGTTCCCCAAACTCAGTCCAATGGTTGGCTGTGAATATCTGCTTCTGTCTCAGTCAGCAGCTGGTAGAGTCCCTCAGAAAACAGCCATGCTAGGCTCCTGTCTGCAAGCACAACATAGCATCAGTAATAGTGTCAGGGTTTGGTGCCCACCCATTGGATGGATCCTAAGTTGTGCTGGTCACTGGTTGGGCATTCCTTCAATCTCTGTTCCATTTTTGTTCCTGCATTTCTTTTTGACAGGAAAAATTCTGGGTTAAAAATTTGAAGGTGGGTTGGGGTCCCCATCCCTCCACTGGGATGCCCTACTAGAAATAATCTCTTCAGGTTCCATCTCCTCTTGGGCATTTCCGGGGAGGTCACCCACACTGAGTCCTGGGAGTTTCTCACATTCCAGGTCTCTGAGACTTTCTATAGGCCCTCTGCTCCCACCCACCACCTCTGCCAGCCAAATATTTCCATTCATTTTCCTGTCCCTCCATGTGACTTCTTTTTAAGGTAGCTTTTCTCTGAGTTATTTTAGGGAGCATCACTTGATCTTTGAAGATTGTCTTTGGAGTTTGTATCGCTTAAATTCTTTAAGAAAAGAAAACAAAAAAAAAGAGGGGGTTGTGTAGTTCTAAGTTTTCAATTCAAAATTTAAAATGTGCTGATATACTTTGTAAAAGATTGTTGCTAAAGTTTTAGTTTTCAAAAATGTCCCCTAGTGAGCAACACTGTGGCTGTCATGAAACAAGGGTAAAGGGAGCGCTGTGGTGGCTGTAAGATGTGCAGACCTCAAGGGCTTCTTCTAAATGGAAGTGCAAAGATCAGTTTGATCACATTGTCCTGAACTCATTTGATCACATTGTCCTGAACTCATAATTTTGAATAAGATGTGGGTTCCAACTGCATTTGATTGGAAGTTAAGGAATTAATTAAGATGTGAGAAATATGAAAAAACATGTAAAAGGCAAGTGAGTTTATTTTTAAACTGGATACTATTTTTTCAACATAAAGCAACTCTTTCAGGGGAACTGTTCCTGCTCTCCAACGTATGCATAGATTATTTGACAGGATGGCTGAAATATCCCACACCACTTATACATAGTGGAAATGCAAAACCCAAGAATTCATATTTTCAGGACTGTTAACACCTTCTCAAATTTCAATAATTCAATTCAATTTCTGTAGAAAAACATGGGCTTTGCTTTTCTTTCTTCTAATTATTTATATAGCTCAGTTTTACAAATAGGTTTTCAGTATCTGAAAGCCTGCAGGAATGCTGCCACCCAAAATATATTTCCCTACTCTCTTCTCATTGTCCAGGACATTTACAACCATAGGAAAAACAGCTTTTCTTCTTCCTCTTACAACTTTTTCGTTGCTTTTCCTCAAGATAGCTGCTTCATTCACCAAGTCTGTAGCACTCTGGAGATTTGTATGTCTGTGGAGCATAGACAGTTCTAAAACAATAGACAATGGTTTAGTGTGGTGCTGTCACTAGAAAAGGTCTCTGTACTAAGCAAGCATCTAGAATTATAACACATAACATAATCATCACACAGATTGTTTAAGCAAAGCCTCCCACTTCGGTTTGTTCACTTAGCATTCATTAATATCTGTGGATATTTTTGAGGGAAGTAAAGAAATCACCTCAATTCTAGATATCTTAGTAATTTTTGTAATGGTATATAGCCCAAGTCAAATGGAGTAGAGTACACCTATAGTGTTCCTAGAAAAAAATATGTGATAGCTGGTTACACTATAATGGGGCATAGGGGTCTGTGGCTAAGTGCAGCGCAGTATTTACATGGTGGAATGAACAAAGGAGGCTGAATTTTTTAACTAGGACTAGTATGTTGTTTAGACTACAGGTATGGATATATAAGTCAGTCATAATTTGCATGTCTCCTCTTCTGTTTATTAAGTTTCATATACTCTACAGCCCATTTAATGGAAATTTTTTTGATATTATAGTCTACTAAATGATTATTTCTTATTTTTCTGCTATAACAATGTTCAAGCAAATGACAGGTTATAGAACAAACTAATAATATTAGAGAACTGCCTGAAAAGTTAGCAATTCCCTGGGTATTTAAACACTCATTCAATCATTCGTTTATTCAACAAATGTTTATCTAGCAAATCTACCATATACTGGAAACTCTGCTAAGCACTGGAGATAAAACCATGAACAGAAAAGTCATGATACTGGCTTCAGAAAACTGAAAGTCTGTGCCACGTCTCAGACATTAGCTAGAAGAGAGATTGTACAAAACTCTTAGAGTTGATTAATGGCGGTTACATTTTGTGAATCATTTTCATACACAAATCCATTGGTATAAAGAAATGCAATACAGAAAAGAAAAAAAAAACAAAGATTAGAGCAGAGGTGTAAACAAACTATAAGCAGTTACTGAAAATTGGATAACATGAATGAAATGGACAAATTCTCTGAAAATCCATAATGTATCAGGACTAAATAATAAAGAAATAGAAAGCCTGAATAGACCCATAATTTGATAAGGATATTGAATAAGTAATCAAAAACCTTCCAACAATGAAGAGTCTAGAGTAACTGATAAATTCTATCAAATACTCAAAGACTAATACTTATTAATCTCAAACTCAATTTAAAAATCTTGCATAGTCGGGCAGTGGTGGCACATGCCTTTAATCCCAGCACTAGGGAAGCAGAGGCAGGTGGATCTCTGAGTTTAAGGCCAGCCTGGTCTACAAAGCGAGTTTCAGGATAGTCAGGGCTACACAGAGAAGCCTTATCTGGCGAAACCAAAAAGGAAAGGAAAATCCTTCATAACTCACTTTCTGCATCACCTCTTTACCACAGTAAGAAAGAATCTATAGGAAAGGAAAACTTCTGGGCTGGTGAGATGGGTCAGCGGTTAAGAGCACTGACTGCTCTTCCAAAGGTCCTAAGTTCAAATCCCAGCAACCACATGGTGGCTTACAACCATCCATAATGAGATCTGACGCCCTCTTCTGGTGTGTCTGAAGACAGCTGCAGTGTACTTACATATAACAATAAATAAATCTTAAAAAAAAAAAAAAGAAAGGAAAACTTCTATCAATATCCCTTTATGGAATACTTGCCAAACAAACTTAGCAGCGTATTAAAAGGATTATACACCAAGTCCTAGTGGGTGGAATTCAAGAATGGTTCAACATCCAAAAAATCAATTGCACTATACCACATTAACAAATAAAGAAGTAGACATAGTCCCCTTAACTGACATAGAGAGAGCATTTGGTGCATTTTAATACTTTTGGTTAAAAAAAACCCACCACCACCAACAAACTAGAACTAGAAGAAAAGTTAAACATGAACATGAATAGTCCATAACTTTCACTTCATATCAATGATAAAAGGTTGAAAATGTTTTTTTTTAAGATTAAGAACAAGAGACCCCCAGCTGTCCCCACACTCCAAAGCCTAGGACCAGCCCAACCAGATAATGTTGCTTTCACCCCTCATCAAACAAGCTCTTCTTCCTCTTTTTCTTCTGCTTCCTCCTCCTCTTTCTCCTCCTCCTCCTCCTTCTCCTTCTCCTTCTTATTCTTATTTTTTTAACAGTAGATGGAGGCTACTGCAGAGATCCATAAACTGGTCAAAACGTCTACAATGCAGTCTCACCACTAGACCTAAGGCTCACAGGAACATCATGGAAGAGAGGGGGTGGGAAGGATTGCAACAGAAATCAGAGCACCTATTGCAAGATTGCATCTTCTAGAGGGTGTGAATTTGTGTGGGAGGACACAGAGGAGTTGGAATGATGTGGGATTAATATGATCAAAATGCATTGTACTTGTGTATGAAATTCCCCCTCCCTCGAAATGGACAAAGAATATTAGAGGCAAATCTAAACAAATGTAAATCTAGGTGGCCAAAGAATATGTTAACAGATGCTCAAACTCATGAGAAACCATTTATTAGCCATCCATAAGATAAGCAAATACTTGAAAAAATGTGAGACCAGGTAGTAAAACAGTACGTTATACACAATGATAGAGAAAGCAGAATTTAACTATTAGTCAGTCAAATTCACTGCTCATCAACTTAAATGCATAACATGACACAAATCTCAGCATATCTGGGAGGAGGGAATCTTAATTTAGAAAATGCCCCCATAAGATCATCCTGTAGGTAAATCTATGGCCACGTCTTCGTGATTAGTGATGTAGGAGGGCCCAGCTCCCTGGGGGCACTGGGAAGGTCGTCCTGAGGTGTATAAGAAAGCAAACTAAGCAAGCGAAGAGGAGCAAGGTAGTAGCCAGCACTCCTCCATGGTTTCTGCTTCAATTCCTGCTTCCAGGTTCTTGCCCTGACTTCCCTTGGTGATGGATGTGACCCGGAAGTGTAAGCTGGGAAAGTAAACGCTTTCCTCCCCAAGTTGCTTTTGATCATGGTGCTTATCACAGCAATAGTAATCTAAGATAACCAGCTCATTCCGACTAGGTCTGTGTTACATGTTGACACACAGAAATCATGTCTTTGGTAGTCAGTGGCACACTGTAATACCTCGCCCACCCCCACATTAAAGGAAATATTGGTGCATGCTGAAGGAACAGGTGAGGAAAATACCAGACATATAGCAGAGTATCCTTTGGAAATTTGAATTAACAGATGTCCACAGAGCAATGTTAACAAATCTTTAAAACATGCTGTAAATAAATAAGTATTGTGTCTATTAAAACATAGTACAACCAAACATTCTGAAAAAATGCAGCCAGGCATTTTTTTTTTTAACCAGGGGACATGTTCTAGGAATGTATTGCTAGGCAATTTTGTCATAATGTGAACATCACAAATTTCGTTTACATGAACAACAAGAGCATGATGATGCAGTCTTGTAAGAACAACATAGCATGTACAATCTGCTTGCCAAAATGTCATGTACCACATGGCTTTGCATTTATGATATATATCAAACTTATTAGAACAGATACATGGGGGGTGGTGATGGGGAGTGAAATGGGGAATAAATGCCTGAAATATTTGCTTCTGGAACCCTAAAGACTGTGTACTATGAACCAAGGAACACTATTACCCCTATTTTCTGCCCTGCAATCAATTGGAAAGATTGATAAGATGTGAACTCTTCAACTCTAAATGCACAGTGTGATAGAGGAAGATGACACAAGATACAGTTAACCACATAGTAAAAATATGCTAGACTCTGGAAACCATGAATGAACGAACAAACAAACAAACAAACAAAGCCAGGCAAGTGCCATCAGGAAACTTGGAAGAAAACTGGCATTCTGGAAGACATGGAGTTTTAAAATGGCAATGAAGAATAGTTAACATTTGACACAGTATGGTCAAATTGTATTCATTAAAAAATAAACATAAAAGTCAGGAAGTAGAAAAGCTTTTTCGGAACTATAGGAGAAACAACAACAACAACTTAAGTTCCCTTGAAGTCTCTACAGTCTGCAGGAGATTAGCATCAGGGGACCTTAAAGGCAAGGCTGAAAGTCCAGTGACCCCAAGAGCAGTAGAGTGCTACGGTGGATTTGCCATCAAGTCAATGGCATCTCAAGGACAGACGGCAGCCATGTGATGCTCCCAGTATGCCTACTAAGCTGAGCTGACAAGGCTATTTGGTTATTGGCAATGACTTTAGGGATCAAACAGAGCTGTTTCATGTCTCCTTGAACTTTCATATGATTGACTAGTGAAGGATTTAGCAGATTGAAGCTGCCTCCGAGAAACAGTGAAAAAAGGTCTTGGGAAATCCCTACAGCCTAAAATTAAGCTCTGGGTATTCTGAGTTTTTGTTCTGGCAGCTTCATTAAGTTTCTGTTCCTGTTTCCATACTCAGATGTTCTAGCCTTCATACAAGGCTTTAGTTTTACAAGTTCATCATGCATTTGTACAGTAGGTATGAAGACCCAGCTTTGAACCTGGGCAAAGGCTCGCAGACCAGCTGCTGTATCTGGCCAGTGCATGGACAAAGATGTTAAAGAGCGAAACATGATCACTGGGTTTCCTGGACCATTTATCCCCAAGTCAGAGCAACCTAGAGGCAGATGGAGGGCTACCACTCAAGAGGCAGGGGTCTAATCTGAAGAAGCTGGGCAGCTCTGGCTTGTAAACTGGATCTCATTGCCGTTTAACCTTAGCCCACCTTCTCTGGGTCCTCAGATGTGAATGTCATAATGTTTTTTCTTTTTTCTGTACAAAGTTTTTCTATCATAAACAACTCTAAAGTCCTTAATTGTACCTGTCTAATTACCTAGAAATTGACCTCTAGTATTTAAATATGCCTTCCCCAATGACTTTGCTTTTGTTATTGTTTTGTTTGTTTGTTTTAAAGATTTTCTGTAGTTTGGCTCTCTTTTCAGTTAAAACTCTGAAACTCTTACTGCCAATAGTAGGCTCAGCTTCACCCCAATTAGAACGAGCCTGGATACAGGAACAGAGCCTGGCGGTTCGTGATAACCCAAAGAAGGTTCTAGTAGGTTACAGCACTCAGAAACTAAGTATAGTCCTTGATACTTTGTTTTACATGTTAGCATGTTAACATTTTCCCAACTGTGCTTCTGTCAATAAAAGCTAATTAAATGTCTCCTCTGTAGAAGGGACAATCTGAATCAAGTAGCCAGAAAAAAGAATGAATGTAGTAACTCGTTTGCTAAAATTACCTTATTTACCAAAGTATACTTAAAAAAATCATCTCTAATGTAGTAAATGCATGTGTTCATGGAGAGATTTTGGAGAATATATACTTTGTAGCAAGTGAAAATGTAGGGGGTCTAGTGTCCAGCTTCAGTTTTTAGACTGTTTATTTGTGTATTTGTGTGTGTGTTTATGCATATGTATGTAGGTGTGTGTGAGTATAGGTGTCCACTGAGACCATAAGAGCGTATTAGATCCTTGGGAACTAGAGTTCTTTGTGGTTATGAGCTTCTTGAAATGGGTGTTGGAGACCAAACTTCTGTCTGAGTAGAACTCTTATCTGCTGGGTCATCTCTCTAGTCCCAGTGCCCAATTTCTTAACACCATTTCACAACCCTATATGAAGTCATATAACTGAATGTTACAGTTGTGAGCAGTTTAGCCATCAGCAGGAGGTTTCTGAACACAGAATGACCAAAAATTTATTCAAAATCAGAGGTGTAAGAGTCCAGAGAGCTTCTGGCAGCACTTGCCAATGCGTCTCTATAGGACTTCGTGACAGCTTTGGTTCTGAACACAGAGCTGTGCTCTTTGCATGATGAGTCTCACCACCCAGTGCCAATAATGGTGCCAGATATAGCTCAGAATTGAGACTATTGTATTCTATGAATTTCAGTGTTTTTACTGTTTTTTACAAAGTTTTCTAATCTTATCGAAACATAATAGCTTAATGATGGAAAAGTCAATATTTTTCTACCATCCTTCTTCAATAGGTATCAAAGTAATATGTCTTTCAGTAGATTGTGTTAGAATTCTTGATTTTAAAGATTGTTTGAGGTCCTGAGTTGAGCTTCATAAAAATATACAATGGGTCTGGCTTGAGATTTGGATAGAATTTCCAACTTTCTGAAATGGCCCTAAACATTCTTCTGCAATTTTGTACAATGTAATTATATGAACTGGCATCTTCAGCACTGACAAATTAAATTAAAATATTGATCAATTCTGAAGAGGTTCTACATCCTACAAGTAGCTGGCTAAGATTCACTTCTTTATGTAAAAATAAATGAGCACATCCATCTTGCTAATGAACATATTTGCTCCTGCCTTTAATAAATGGTAGACTTATATATGTATGCGAAAGAATTGCTATAATTGATTACATATAAGAAAAACTTATCCATGGTAATAATAGATACTAGAAACTAGATAACACTTAAGTATATCAGCTACAATCATTTTTATCAAGTTGTTCACTGTTAAATTAACTTCTAAAAGACTAATTTATAAAAAATTGATCTCTATCATATAATCACTCATAAGTGTTAACCAGCTTTCTCATAAGTCTCTAAATGAGTAATTATATGGGTGAAAATCTTTTATTTCTGGCTTTCTCTATATAATACATGTGACAATCCTGAGTCACAAGGTGATATAGAGTAGCAAGGTGTGCATTCTATTGCTTCTTTTTGCCACTGAATTTATGTCCTGGACTGGAAACATATGTGCCGTCTCTGGCCAGTTCACCTATATCTGATACCCCCATCCAGGTAAGAGCTGAAGGTTGAAAGGGCTAAACAGTTGTTTTAAAGAAAAATATTATCCACAAATAATCAATGCAATCATAAGTATGTACCTACCCTCTCAGGGGCAGTTCAGAGAACTAAGCTTCCATTACAGTATATCTGTAACGGACTTGACTTGAAGTCACTTGGAAACCTTTAAAATGCTGCTTTTGCATATGTTTATGGCTTGATTAAGATGCTCACATTTGTTTAGAGACTATTCTACTTTATTTTGCTCACTTCTTATAGCATGTATTTTCCTCACAATGAAAAAAATTGCTGAAGAATTCCTCATGTATTCAGGCTTTACTCACTTATCCTATAGAAGTCTATATTTAAGTACAGATCATCCAAGAGAGAAACACAATAAGGTAAAAAAATGGCCTCCAAACAGGAAAAAAAATCATTCGCCTTTGAGGGCTGGTGAGATGATCCACTGAATTAGAGTCTTTCGGCACCAAGCCTGCCAACCTGAGGGGACTCCTACAACCTGCATGGTGGATAGAGCAAACTGATAGCTATAAACTATTTTCTGCCCTCTATCTGCATGCTGACACACACACACACACACACACACACACACACGTGTGTGTGCCACCACCACCACATACACAAAAAATTTCTAAAAACATAAGAAATCATTTTAATGTAGAATACCAAATTCTCAATGAAAAAGGAAAAAAAGAAAAGGATGTCTTATAATGATGCAAAGAGTTTGCATATAAACAGCGCGACTCACTTGTTACCTTATTGCTACATATTTTGCTAATAAATCATTAGGCATGGAAGAAGCCATGCGCAATGTTGCACTTGTAGGTTAATAAACAAAGATTTTTGCTGGATAAGGGTCTTATTTACATGCAACGATTTTTTAAAAAGCTGATAAAAATGGCTGTCAGTAAAAGCAGGTATATAAGACAGATGTGGAAGACTCCACTTAGAACTCATTAAAATGTACCCAGGAGGTAAACCGATCAGATGGTATGAGGACAAAATAATCACATCATTGGAATGTAAGTCATACAAAACAAAGCCATGATTTACGAATTCAGCGTCATAAAGAAAATGTCTGTGTGAGAGCACTGTGTGTTTGGGTACTGGAGAGAACTTCGCTCCAAATTAAAAGAAACTGAGACAAAAAGATAAAAGCCAGTATCTAAAACTTGACTTTTTAAGGAATATCGCAGTGTTTACTTTATAAAGTGTATTACAGACGCTCGAGGCAAGGCGACTGTGGCTGGGAAGTAGGTAACATGACAAAACTGTTAGTAATTACACAGCAGAACACACTATTTCTAGAAGCTGCTCCTGAAAATTAGGGTAGAATGTCAGGAAGTCTGCAATTCATTTTCACATGGCATCACTGAGCATAGGTGTACACACACATGCACACACGAAAAAATACTGATGTTTTACTATAGAGTTTGAACTTGTAGATGGTAGAGATGCGATGACATGAACCTTTGCGTGTGGTCTGTTGTCTTTGTCTTTCAAGTTTTTGACATAGTAAAAATGTTTACAGTCAAAATCTGGGGAAAATATAAAATCATTTCTTATAAGACAGTTCTAGAACTTCTAGAGAAGCTCTGAAGAAATTCTCTTTACGAAAGATGCAGACCTAAGCTCAGATCTCCAGCTAAGGTAAGTAGCCAACTCTTAGGAGATAAGAGGGCAAAGAGAAATGTAGATGCTCTCTATGAATTGGGTACTAGGAGGAAGGCCGCCATTCTGTACAATTAATACAGAATAACAAAAATAATGAACCAGTACCCTGTACAAG
>JADRCC010572951.1:3621-19578 GCA_019843855.1 Hylomyscus alleni | reverse complement strand
TACCTTTGGTTCTGGAGAGCTGAGGAACAGGAAAGTGGAGAACTGACTTGAGGCAGATTTCCATGGTATCTTCCATTGCTTTCCAAGTTATCCTGACAGTTAATTAAAAGGGGGAAGAAAATTGCATTCAGAGTAGCTTTATGTATCATAAAGATTTGCAGTGGCCTCTTAGGAACTGCAGTGTGGGGACAGAGTGGTGCACAGTTCTCCAACATTGAGAATTCTTTATTCAACAAATCATTCTCAATCATCTGGCACTTAAAACAATTTGCTAAGCTTAGATAACTTTATTTGTAGTCAGATTAGTACTATCTGTTAATGAACCTTAAATTCATCACTACTACTTAAAGACCTAACTTAAGTACTGTTGGAAGATCCTTATCGGTAGAGAATTGTACTTCTGTACCTTTTCCTCTATGCAACACACACACACACACACACACACACACACACACACACACACACCATTTATATAGAATTCATTTTTTTATCCTCTCGATAACTTCAGATCTAAGATTCATGACATTTGTGGGTTTTCTTGGTTTAAGTGTGTATGATTCTTTAGAAAATATCTTACTGCATAGCACAAAATAGCCTGAAACTCATAATCCTGTCCCAGCCTCCTCACTGTGAGGGTCACAGATGTGGACTACCATATCTGACTTTACAGTTATCATTTGTTTGTGGCTATGTTATAGAAATAAATAATGTAGAAGGCACCTTTTAAGCTACTATTTCTCTGATGTAGATCCTTCTACAAAAATGGTCAGAATAGGCTTTGGACCCTATTCTCAGCCACTTCATTGTGTACAACCTTAAACGCTATGACATCACTGAATAGATTAGCACAGAAATGACCCCTTGAGCAGGTGCATCATTAACTACCACTATAGCTGCACAATCACTAAGATTCTGAAGTGCTTAGAAGAGTGATCATGAATCCTGTGCATTTAATAACAGAAACACAGGAACTTATAAATAAATAAATAAATACATAAATACATAAATACATAAATAAATAAATAAATAAATAAATAAATAAATGGAAAGTGTTTTTACCAGTTGCTGAACTACCATGAAGAGTCCAGTTCTGTCTTTAACTTTGAGTTGTTGAAAGATTCTCCAGCAAGTGTTATCATTTGCATAGAATTCTTGGCATAGACCCTGAGTAAATAACATCCCCAACTTTCAGTCCTACACAGAAATTCAAGAATGTCACATACAAGCGTCTCAAATGTTACTGTCTGGGTTATTAAATATGATCTTCTTATTATGCAAATTTCAATCTAGTGTACTTGAATGGGTCCTGAGCTTTTACATCTATAGAGCTTTCTCAGGGGTTGCTGCTGCAGCTGCTGCCTCCTGACATATCTTTGAGAAGCAAGATTCTCAAGAATAGCTGACATGTAATATAGAGGTCATCCTAGGAGCATTCTTGTGGATTTTTAAAGGTATATTTCTTCATGGTGGCTTCATCCCAACATTTGAAAAAGGTACTAGGGTACTTTGACGATAGGTTAAATTTTATAATTTTCTTTACTGTGCCAAGCAATCTGCACTTAAGGAAGAGGCAAGTCTATGGTGGTAATAATCAATTCTTTATTATTTCCATATATTTCTTGATATATTTTTCTGGAGTATTGAAGTATAATCAGACTACTTTCTTAATGATATAGAAAGTATCTATTTATCCCATGTAGATGAGAACACACCAAAAACTAGAAATCTGAAAACAATTCTATTTTTAATATCAGTATTTTCAATACATAATTAAAACAAATGGATTTTTTCCTTTCTTTTAATCCACAGTCTGATAAGCAGCCAGTGTCATTTCTCACAATAATCATAATAAAAATAGAACACACACCCACAGGGGATCTTATGAGTTCATCCAAATAATTTCAGTCATTTTCTATACTTAATTGCTGTGTTGGTTGATACTCATGCATGCACGTGCAGAGTCATGTTCTTATGAATAATCCTTCACACACACACTAGCATACATGAGATATTTGCTATATAAGGATTCCAATATCAATATGATTTTATGTCAGATTCAAGTACATTGTAGTTTTTAGACTTTCAATAGCACACTGATAGTGACTTAGGTTTTCATAAGCCCCAAGTTAAAGATCTTCCAGGAACTGTCAGTCGTTCCCAGTATACTGAGAGAAAGTTGGTCCAACCAGAATATGCTAAAGGGATGGAGGTGGCTTCTATGCAGGGCATATTTCAGCTTTTTCCAAATAACATTCTTGTGGAGATTAGAGGATAATCTGGCAGCCAGACTCAGCCAATTAAAACAGTAATTGAAATGGTTGAAAATGTTTTCCTTGGCAAAATGATGTTAGCTTGCTTCATTTGGGTTCCCTTGAGTAACAAAAACTAGGGTCAGTCACAAGACTCCTAATTTATTTTGTTGGTTATCTTTTCTCATCCAACAGAGAAGAAATTGCAGTGGAGTTTAAATTAACTGAAGCCTGTGGTATGAAGTGGTATGAAGACAGGCAGGAGAAAAGATAAAACAATTCCCAAGCCAACACAAGTTCTCCCTGGTATAAAGCCAGGATGTGAGCACATTGGGTCAAGTGGTTGAGGACAAAATGAAAAGGGGGGTGTAAAAAAGAAAGAAACAAAAACACAGAATAAGCAGTCTTTTTTTTTTTACTTTCTTTTTAAATTTTAATTAATTTATATATATTTTTACACTCCGTATCTTATTCCTCCCCCATCCACCCTCCGACTGCTCCACATCCCACACCTCCTCCCCACCCCCTGTCTCCATGTGGATGTCCCCACCCCCCACCCCACCTGACCTCTAAACTCCCTAGGGCCTCCAGTCTCTTGGGGGTTAGGTGCATCATCTCTGAATGAACACAGACCGGGAAATCCTCTGCTGTTTGTGTGTTGGGGGCTTCACATCAACTGGTGTATGTTGCCTGTTTGGTGGTGCAGTGTTTGAGAGATCTTGGGAGTCCAGATTAATTGAGACTGCTGGTCCTCCTACAGAATCACCCTCCTCCTCAGCTTCTACACAGTCTTACCTTTCTCCTCAGCTTCTACACAGTCTTACCTTTGCCTATGTATGGATGTCTGTACCTGTATATGCACACATGTTTGCATTCTCGATTATATGTGCTGCGGTGCATGTGTCCACATGCATGTGAACGTATGAAGTTACCTTTGGGTGTCTCCTTACATCTCTCTCCTCTGACTTTACTGAGGTAGAGTCTCTCACAGAATTCAGAGGTCATCAGTTCTGTTGTCTAGTTAGTCAGAGGGACCTGAAGATTCGCAGTCTCTGCCTCTCACACACCACAGTTACATACAGCCATGGGAACTGTGTGACTTTTCATGAGTTGAGGGATATAAAGTCTTTTCCTTGAGATTCTGCAGCTAGCACTTATCACATGGATCCATCTTTCCAGCCCATATTCTTGTAAAATATGTTTAATTTCCATCAGAATATTAGGTATTGAAAGTTGAGACATAATTTCAAACATAAATTACTGAAAAGGGCAAAGTGTATCATAATAATGTATTTTTCTACTGAAACAAATTGTGTGATAGTAGATAAGTGGTTAAGAGTTACCTATGTGATAGTGGTTAAGAGTTACCTATGTGATAGGGCTCAGCATCTGACAGTTTCTTTGGTGTAAACATTTCTTTTGTGGCTGATTTCAATCCACCTTTGGCATTGTTGATGGATACAAATTCAATTTTCAAATCTTTGTGGGCTGGTCCAGTACATGAATAAGTAAGGTCAGAATTTTACAGAACGAAAAGGAGAGAGTCTAGATGAATATCAAGTAAAAACACTACTAATACCACTTATTCAAAGATGAGCACCTCAGAAATTAATTAATCTCCATTTTAGTGGGAGGAATGACAATACTTGAGAAAATCCCAATGGTAAAGTAAGTTTTAAAATAAACACTCTTTCATGTCATCTATACCTCTTTCCTTCAGGACCTTATTTTGAAGCTCCACTTCTCCATAAACATCATCTTAAAGAATAGGAAATTACTTGCTGTATACACTGCAGCATCCCTTTAGAATTGAGATAATTTAGAGTCTCATATACTCAAAAGCCTAACACCATGCATTGGTCTCACTTGTGAACTTTCAAATACTTTTTTTTTAAAGATTTATTTTATTTATTTTATGTGTATGAGTACACTGTAGCTGTACAGATGGCCATGAGCCATCATGTGTTTGGCTGCTCCCCGCCCTCGCTCGGTCTCGCTCTTGTTCTTGCGCTCGTTCTCGCCTGCTTACTCCTGCGTAATTTCACTGTGGCAGTCTTCAGACGCACCAGAAGAGGGCGTCTGATCTTATTACGGGTGGTTGTGAGCCACCATGTGGTTGCTGGGATATGAACTCAGGACCTTTGGAAGAGCAGTCAGTGCTCTTACCCGCTGAGCCATCTCTCCAGCCCCCGCTTTCAAATACTTAAGGGCTAATTTCTATCACCTTAGACTGAGGAAAGTCGAAACTTTGCGATAAAGTCTTACATTGATGATTTTGAAAAGCTCCTCGAGTGTTTGATTTGTAACTAGGATCTAGAACAAAACTTTGTATATACTATTTGTTTGTATTTTTATTGAAAGAATTCTCAATATACCTTCTGGTTGCTGTAATTAAAACAGTATGCTCAAAAGCAACTGGGAAGAGAAAGGAGTTCATTTTGGCTTGTGGCTCTGGAAGGATCAAGTCTGTAGAGATAGTGAAATCATGGCGACAGAGTAGGAAGGAGAGAGGGAGAGCACATGTGTATATACACAGGAAGAGAATGAGAACAGGAAGTGGGGTGAGGCTATAAACCCTCCAGACCTCCCTTCATTGACCCACTCCTTCCAGTAAAACTCTACCTCCCAAAGTTTCCAAAACCTCCCTAGTGACATCAACTGGGGACCAAGCATTCAAATACGTAAGTCTATGGAGCACATTTCTCATTCAAACTACAATACTCATTACAAATCTGATTCAATGTATTTTTTTAATTCATGAGACTTATCTCCACTATAGTGATATGAATACTACTATACAAAACAGTAAGTAGATATCTGGGCTTATAAATAATGTACAACTATGTAGTAGTGTAGGCAAAGTTTAAACTTCTCCCTAGGATAATATTATGTCATACAATTTTATATAGTTAATTTACTTGCACAATTCTTACTGAGAATAAAATGTCAAGATATTGAAAAAAAATGATCGAGGCATACTTTCCAAATACACAACCATCATCATTAATGACTACATTGATTAGCATCTTTCTCCATATATTGGAAAAACACGTTTGGTGTACAGAAATCTATGCCACCCCCAGTCAGTACAACAGAGCCAAGAATCGCAAGAAGCACAACATATAGCAGCTGAGGCTTCATGCGCGTGTGGTGCTACTTAGTCTAATGCCCAGGATATGATATCGTTTGTTCAAAGGGTGCAGCTGCACCACCTGGCTGACTGTTGAAGGCAGCAAAGATGCAGGAAGCAGAAACTGGCAGCGCTCCTTATCCTCCTCGACACCCACACACTTTCTAGAAAGCACTTCTCCAGGTCAGGCTTACCAGGAGTCATACCCAGCCTTTGGGTAAAGTTTCTGAAGCACGGTCAGCTGAGAAGAAAGTTCCATCCCTTGGCGTGTCACTGCGACATTACATCTTACACAGAGTGTGGTGGTTAATCTTCAATGTCAGTCTGAAGGGATTTAGAATACCTTAGAGGACACGGCTGAGTGTCTCCATGAGGACATCTCCCTAGCGCTTTGATGGAGGAGAGAAGGCCCATCATAAACGTGGGGCAAAGCCGCCCCAGGGGCTTTGGTACTGGAGTGAATGAAAGGGAAACAACGTGCTGAGCAGCGGCCGTCATTTCTCTGACTATCCTGAATGGACACAATCTGAGCAGCTATCACAGTCTCATTTCTATGCCTTCTCTCCAACCCCTTTCCTTAAGCAGCTCTCCTTGGATATCTTGTTGCAGCAATGAGAGAAGAAAGCAGTACAGCAGATCCAAAAGACACAGGCCATATTCACACATTGCTACAGTACAAGTAGCCGCTACAATGAACTTAGGACTTCCGACAGCAACCCTTTCGTCCTCACTTATGTGGGGGAGGGTGGGTTTGGGATCAGTAGGGAGGCCATGCTTCTCAATTAAATTCTGCAAGTTGATCACAGCAGCTTTATCTTGGGGACATCCATTTGATAGCTAAGGAAAAGGAGCCTGGGACAACTCAGATGGGATTGTGTCACAGCAGTGGCAGAGGGGTCCAAGAGAAAATGGACCCAGCTTAAGGTTTTTTAGGATTCACTCCTTCTGGTGTATTATTGTCCAAGAAAAATTGCAGCTCTGGATTCCAGCAAAAAAGAAGCACATTCTTCATCTGGAGACATGGTGAATCTGAACAGTTTCAGGGACTTTCGGAAGCAGTTATGAGCCCCTTGTCTTCCTGCTGAAGGAGCTTTCTTGCAGTATGGAATGATTCAGTCAAGGAGGAAACTGTTACACAACACAGTCCCAGTCCATCGTGGAAGGCAAGATACCACAATAAATAGAGAAGGCTTGGTGTCAGGAGCAGGAGGCTGGCCCGTTAAAATATATTTGCACTCAGAAAAATGAGTGAACTGGAAGTGAGGGTCTTAATTAGGGATTCTATCGCCGTGAAGAGACACCATGACCATGACAACTCTTATAAAGATAAATATTTCACTGAGGCTGGCTTACAGTTCAGAGTTTTATCATCATGGCAGGAAACATGACAACATGCAGGTGTTAGAGAAGGAGCTGAGAGTTCTCCAGCAGGCTACAGGGAAAGAACTGACTTTATCTTCTGAGACCTCTAAGCCCACCCCTCTAGTGACACACTTCTTCCAATAAGGCTACACCTTCTAATAGGGCCACTCCCTATAGGCTGGGCCAAGTATTCAAACTTAGGAGTCTATAGGGGCCATACCTATCCAGACCACCACAGGGGTGATCTATCAAGCCTCTCAGTGACTCTTCTCTTCCAGTGAGGCCTCACCTCCTGAGGACTCCACAACCTTCCCAAACAGTGCCACTGTCTGGGGGCCAAGTGTTCCAACATGGGAGGGCCAGGGCACATTTCATGTGCAAACCACACTAGATATGTGTGCAGAAATCCGATTGCCAGACTACAGCACTTAAAATGGTTTACAACTTCAGAGAAAGTGCAGGAAGGCTTCCCTTTCTGCACATCTGGACCAATTCTTATTTTAATCGCAGCTATTGTCATCCTAGCTTTTTATTTACATTTCTCTGGTCACTAGTAAAGTTGAACACACTTTTCATATACTCCTTGGTCATCTATAGAAAACAGATTCTTGAATTTATTTTTAAAATCTCTATTGAAGTTTTTTTGAAATAAAATGAAGAGTCACTATTGACAGACTAGAGAGTGAATGTGTTTGTTAAAAATACTAATTGAGCATAGCGAACTTAAAAAGCAAAACAGAAATTCCCTCTCTAGTTTTGGTCGGCAATTATTCCAGGCTGTGCTTAGGTATGGGGGCAGGGGGGTGGAAGAAGAGAATAAAATGTGCAAACAAGCACGCCCTTGTCCTTGTGGGCTCAGATTCAGACCGCCAGGGTGCTCTGCACAAATGGAGCAACCTTCAAAAACAAGATTTCATGAACATAAAATAGACATGCCATTCTGAAGTGTAAGTTTGCAATTTAAATAGCTTGGTTATGGCAGTCCTGTGAAGAAAGTAGTGTGTAAATGTGGGCTTAAACTGGGTAAGACGTGTGTGCCGATAATGGAGCAAGATGTAGCCAAGCATTGAATATTAATTAATTCTACAGAGAACTTACATTAAAAGTGTGCCTGGCATATTCTGAGCAAGAACAGGAAAATGCTTGCTTAGAGACTCAATATTTGTGACGAGAAAAATATATTAAAAGTAAAGTAACTGAATATCAACCAGGAAGGTGGGTGTCTCCAGCTGTTTGGCTTCTCTGTTTTTATTGCTTTATCTTACTAGTTAATTAGCTGAACTAATTAGACAGTAGGTGGCTAGTTTTGAAAATGTAATATGTGTATACCATATGAATGCTCACATTCTGCACAGTTCAAAGGCATATACACAGGAGAAACAAGCCTTTTAGGTGCCCTAACCTGGTATCAATGCCCTCAACCCAGACAAAACAATGTCACCACCAGGTCTTCTATGTATCTTTCCAGAGACATCCCATGACTGCTAATATGCTCTCCCAGGTGAGGTAATCTGGAAAAGCAAAGTGAGTCTTTGAGACGTGGACAAAGTTTGCTTTCATAGATGCAAGTTCATCCTTGTCCTGTAATTACAGGCACCCAAAAAGCGGCCTCAATCAAGCTCATCCCAGATGGGTGGAGTAGGATCTATCTTATGATGTCACCAAGTCACCTCATGAAAAAGTTACCTGTGTGTGGCCACTTTTTTTTTCCTGAGAGCTACTTGTGTTCTCACATCTAGAGGACGATTCAACAGCTTTCTGTCATTTTCTCCCAGAGATGGGGTGACTTCATCAAGCACTTGAAAACAGGTGTAATAAAGTTAAAACAAACGCAAGTACTGGGCAACGTCAACAAACAAATAGAATAATAAATAAAAGGAAAAATAAGTGGAAATCCCTGTGTTTCACCAATAGATCCCAGGAGGAGACAGCAGGCTCTTCTTATGATTAACATGAAAGATGCACATTTGACCTCTCAGTGCAGTGAAACTGTTGGTAACACCACGGGCTTCCAAATAGTAAGCCACAAGACCTTGATTCTTTTAAAAAGATTTATTTATTTATTTTATGTATATGAGTCCACTGTAGCTGTCTTCAGACACATCAGATCACACTACAGATGGTTGTGAGTCACCATGTGGGTGCTGGGAATTGAACTAAGGACCTCTGGAGGAGCAGCCAGTGCTTTAAACCACTCAGCCATCTCTCCAGCCCTGGTTCCTTGATGTTATAGCTGGTCTTCTATTTCAATGGCTGAACATTAAAATCTTCACTATGAGATGTCTTGAATGATTTTCTCACAGAATCAGGACAGATGTCATATAGCTGTAACTTCTCATTCTCACATTAAAGGAAAGGAATTTTTGGGTTTTTAGTTGTTTCTTTTTTGGTTTTTTTGTTGGTTTTTTTTTTTTTTTTTTTTTTTTTTGCCTTCCTTTGGAATGACTGCTAGGACCTTGGTTTTATTACCTATCACACAAATTTTCTTACCTGAGATGATTTCAGAAACTGCTAAGTCATCATCACTACTATCATCACCATTATCTCTAACATATAAGCATAACCCAAGTTTTAGTGAAAAAGCCCGGGTTACACTGCCTCAAAAGGCTAAGTTCATTCACTAGTGCCAGACTCCAGCTGAAGAGACAAGTATGGATGAAAAGTTGAGAAAGACTTCCGGTCCCACAACACCCAGAGGAAGCTCCACTCCCAGGCGCTCTAATATGTCCAGGATCAGAGGTGAGGAGTACACAACAACTGTCCCAACACCAGGAGTAACTGGGACCAGCGGGACCAGGCACACAGGAACTCTCCCAGCCCAGTGGCTCTGGTTGCTTCTGGTCTGTCTGGGCTGACCAGTGCCCTGAGCAGACCTTGAGTGCAAACTCTGCAGTCAGTCCCAAAACATCCAGAGGAAACTCCACTCCCAGGTGCTCTAACAAGCCCAGAGTCACATGATCACAGACACAGCTTGACTCTGAGGAGTTCTGACACAACCAGGATCACAGGAAGGACAGGCTCCAGTCAGATTTAGCAAGGACAGATAGCACTAGAGATAACCAGATGGCAGGGGGCAAGCATAAGAACATAAGCAACACAAACCAAGGTTCCTTGGCATCATCAGAACCCAATTCTCCCACCATAGCAAGTCCTGGACACACCATCACACTGGAAAAGCAAGATTCAGATATAAAATCACTTCTAATGGTGATAATACAGGACTTTAGGAAAGACATAAATAGCACCCTCAAAGAAATACAGGAGAAAACAGGTAAACAGCTAGAAGACCTTCAAGATGAAACACAAAAATCCCTTAAAGAACTACAGGAAAACACAATCAAACAGATGAAGGAAATGAGCAAAACCATCCAGAATATGAAAATGGAATATTGGAGAAACAATAGAGAAATCAGAAAGAGAGACAACCCTAGAGATAAAAAAAAAAAAAAAAAAAAAAAAAAAAAAAAAAACCTAGGAAAGAAATCAGGAGTTGTAGATCCAAGCATCACCAACAGAATACAAGAGAATGTCAGGGGCAGAAGACACCATAGAAAACATTGACACAACAGTCAAAGAAAATGCAAAAAGTAAAAATCTCCTAACCCAGAACATCCAGGAAATCCCAGATGCAATAAGAAGACCAAACCTAAGGATAATAGGTATAGAAGAGAGTGAAGACTCCCAAGGTAATGGGCCAGTAAATATCTTCAACAAAATTATAGAAGAAAACTTCCCTAACCTAAAGAAAGAGATGCCCATGAACATATAAGAAGCCTACGAACTCCAAATAGACTGGACCAGAAAATAAATCCCGTCTGTCACATAATAATCAAAACACCAAATGCACTAAACAAAGAAAGAATTTAAAAACAATAAAGGAAAAAGGTCAAGTAACATATAAAGGCAGGCCTATCAGAATTACACCAGACTTCTCACCAGAGACTATGAAAGCTAGAATATCCTGGCAGATGTCATACAGACCCTACAAGAACACAAATGCCAGCCCAGGCTACTATACCCAGCAAAACTCTCAATTATCATAGATGGAGAAAACAAGATATTCCATGACAAAACAAAATTTACACAATATCTTTCCACAAATCCAGCCCTACAAAGGATAATAGATGGAAAATATCAACATAAGGAGCAAAACTATATCCTAGAAGAAGCAAGAAAATAATCTTTCAACAAATCCACACAATATAATTCCACCTCTTACAACAAAAACAATAGGAACTGGCAATTACTTTTTCTTAATATCTTAATATGAAAATTAATATTACCAACACATCCTAATCTATTGAAATCCAAAAATATGAGGAATTAGAAATTTGTTGACTGTCATCCAATGGTCTCTCTAATTTGGTAACTGGAGAAATAGGTCCAATATTGTACAATCCATATACACTTTCAGCTTGTTTGTTCGTGACAGTGTCTTGCTGTGTACAACATAAGGGTCTTGAAATCTTGCTTCTCCTATCTCAGTTTCTCTATTAGTAGTATTGTTTATTTCATGTTTTTGCACTATACTATGGTTTTCTGAACAGCTTACATATTTTAAAAGTATTTATACACCCAAAAGAAATGTAGACAATTAAATTGGAAGGGGGCTTGTAAGAGAACAACAGAGTGAGACTGAATGCTTCACTTGATGTTTGTAACTCTTGTATCAAGTTACCACAGTAAGAGCCAAGATTTAAAGCTCTACTAAATGCAAAGCCAAACAAACAAAAACACTTTATATATTTATGTTCATTTAAGAAAATATTAGTAGTGAGGTGTTATTTTGAAATATACAGTTAATACCTTTGGAGTTATTTAAAATTTATATTGAGAAAAATATTTGTATTTTCAGTATTGCCATAGACAAGCATCTACATAAGACTGTTAAATCGATTGTTGTTTTATATCAAATAACTTTTATAATACTTATTTTTATTGTTATATTTTATAAATTTTAAAAAATATGACAAAAAAAGATAGTGTACGTATTGAAGTGGGGGTCTCTGGGAGGAGTTGGAGTACAAAAGGAAAACAAGAATGTGATTTAATTCTATTTGCTTAAAATACGTTTTTAAATGTTAACAAATTCAGATGAATTAATGTAACTTTTCTCATCATATTGCAATAAAACTTAAAAAAAAAGAAAAGTTGAGAAAGGAGATTTCATTAAATGCACTGGGAAGATGAACAAATAAAGGAGTCTGGTAATCCCACACTCATCTTCATTGTGTCAATATGAGCTCTTGACTGTGGTTTCTTCCAGGCTGCCTGTAATCCCAGCCCTTGGGAGGCTGGAGGAGGAAGAGTGCCATGAATTTAAGCCTAGACTATATAGTGAGTTCCAGGCTAGCCAGAACCATAGAGTGAGAATAAAAATAAATTAGTAACTAAACAGAGAAGGGACTTGGGTAGGAGCAAAAGATATGCATACGTAAGTAGTTCTGGTTGGATCCTAGGTAGGGGAGGGGCTCTCTGTGACCACCATAGCTAAGAGATTAATAATCCTTAGAAATGCCAAGAAATCTAGTTCAACAGAACCTAAGCATGTATTAACCCAGACTTCTGATACTGGACAATTTATTATAAACATATTTAATTACAGTAACATGAGAAAAGGTTTCCTAGGTGAATACAATGCCCTGTGCCCAAGGAAGCATAATTACATTTTACCTCTTCTCAAATCTGTGTCACTTCTTCCATGAAGGTGGGTTCTAGAGGTTGGCTACTTATGTTATCAGAAGGACCTGGTGGAGGATCTATTTGGTCCTATACAAAAAGAGTGAAGAGGTCATTTGAGATATGAGTCACATCCAGTCCCTGTTGTGGGGTCTTGGGGAATAGATAATGTGAAGGTCACCTAAACTATGCAGTATCTCCAGTCCTAGGATCCAGTCCAGTTGTAGGATCTTGGGGAAGACCCTGGCCATACAGACAATGCAAAAGTTACCAAGACCATTAACAACCTCTAGTCCTGCTTTATGGGAGTGTAGTATGACCTGGCCTTATAGATAGTGTAAATCACCAGGTTATTAACCAGTTCCATTCCCTGCCTTCTGTGTAGAAAAACAGGTTATACATCTTTCCTGTTGAAGAGATGATCCTGCATATTTAACATTCCTGCCTTTCTTAGTGTGCATCATGAGCTCAAGGACCTTTGTACTCCCAACATGCATTGTCCCGATGGTCATTTTCTAGCTTTGGGTCTGCAGGTAGTGTAACGATTTTTTAATCTTTTAATTTATGTCACACTTGAGGAGATAAATCTGGTTCTTACAAGATGATTTATCCCAGGGTGTAGCATCTACATTGTAGACAGCTATCCTCATCATGGAAATGACCTGTCCCGTCTGTGAAATCTTACTCTTCCTAGAATCCATGGTTGACACCTGGCTTAGGACATAATTCTATGTCTTCACCTTTAAAAGCAAATGAGGTATGCTAAGATCCTGGTTGGAAGATTACCATGCCTACGTACGTAGATAGTCAAGGGACAAATATAAAGCAGAGACATAGATGCCAAGCTTTCTTTTGCTTCCAGTTTTCTTGTGGCCTCAGTAAAGTAAATCCTGCTTAGAGAAGCCAGCCTCAGAGAGCTTGTTGTAAAAGAATATGAGAGAGAGAGAGAGATAGCAGTAGTTAAGCTTGTAACTGTGTTTACCCCATCTAGGATAGGCCATTCAGATCTCTAGGCCACAGTAGCCATGCACTTAACCAGTTCTCAATGTTTCTATGGAGGAGTTTCAAAATGAAGATTAGTGTTTCAATCAGTGAATTCTGAATAAGGAGAGATGTTGCTTCATAACATGCCTAGCGGTCATCCAGACCGCTGAGGATCTCTAAGCAAAGA
The DNA here is from genome assembly GCA_019843855.1 of Hylomyscus alleni. NCBI lineage: Eukaryota > Metazoa > Chordata > Mammalia > Rodentia > Muridae > Hylomyscus > Hylomyscus alleni. The sequence goes on along the minus strand of JADRCC010572951.1, from coordinate 5,987 downwards.
CTGACTTCCCCAGTAAAAAGGTTGGCAGCTTATAACTACATTCAAATTTTAATTCTTTTCTGAAGTCCAGAATAAGAAAGAACAAAGGGAAATGTGAGGAGCATGAGAGGGGGAAGGAGACTGCCATCCCAGAGCCTCATCAATGCCCTCAACAGCTAACAATCAATAATGCCAACACATCGGCATTACCTTTAAAGGATATGGAAATAAAGTTGATATTCTATTCATAGATAGATGGCTTATGTTAGAGAAGCAATGAACAGGGATGTAAGAGTTGACTGTATATGACTGTGGCTAAGACTTCATTCCTTACCCTAGACATTTCTAGGTGTCTCAGACAAGCTGTTAGCTTTTGTTAACTAAAGACATCCTCCTTTCCAGTATCCCATGGGCTAGACTTTTGTCTCTATATTTGTAAACTGTCTTAGGTGCCTCTCCAGAACCACTCAGTGACATCCTACCAAAATCTTACATATGACTATTGTCAAAACACAGTAACCTGACTCCTGAGAAGCCTGCACCTGAGCTCTAGGGTATATTTAAGTCTCTTTTGATCTTTTCCTCTCTTAACTCTGTGGTTAAGCCTATGTTAGGATCCCTTTAGTAAACCATAGCTATGGCCACTTCTGAAATTATTTTCTTCATCAAAGCCATGGCTCCCAGTTTGTCCTGAGCTGTGACCCCTAAAAGTCTAGGGGGAACTCATTGGTCTGCTGAGGGAGGGAGTGGGACCCCAACCAGCATGCTTTGCAGCTTTTGGAGATGCTAAGTTTCTATAATTATTGGAACTAATATCCACTTATCAGTGGGTGTACACCATGCGTGTTCTTTTGTGATTGGGTTACCTCACTCGGGATGATTATTTTCTAGTTCCATTCATTTGCCTAAGAATTTCATGAATTCATTGTTTTTAGTAGCTGAAGCTCTTTCCTTTCCCTCCTCTCTCCATTTTCTCCACCCTGCCTCTCCTCCTGTTTCTCAGAAATTGCATCTTCAGAGACACAAACAATGAGATGTCCTGTCTCTGTGTATCTTAGGTCCCCTCTCTTTGATCTTCCATATTTTGCTTGCATCCCTTATGCATGCATTCCATTATAAATTTTGAGTGCCAGCCCACTGGGATTTTGCCTTTAACTTTGTTTACTTATTATAATGCTCATGTATTATAGAAGGGCTTTAGCATAACCTCAGCTGATGACATACAACTTGGCTCTAGCTCCATATGCTGATGCTAGCCAATTCATGGCAATGCAGACCTCTGAGAATAAAGTAAATCATACTGGAGAAAGAAATGACAAACACAGGGTCCAGAAGAGGGCAGGAGCAGCTGTGCTTCAGCAACGGTTCCCTTTGTCTCTCTGTCCCTTACTCTTGTGCAAGTCTCACCACATTGTCATTGTCAATCTCATTTTGTTCCCCAGTTGTCTGATGTACCTGGACATTTTTAGTTCACTATCAGAACGTTCTCCTTCTTCCCAGGCTGAGGTCCTGGATGTAAGCTACTGTGTTCATCAGGTTAACACTATATGGTCATATACCATATATGCCAATTTTCCCAGAGGAAAAAACTCTTAGCCTTAACAATAGGGTATATTAATGAGAATTCCAGTTCCTTTCTGAGTAGAAAGAGGCAGACCGGCCAGAGCTGTAAGAAAGTGTTCATCTGAAATGAGTTGCCCATGTCAGGGGTCCTGAGACACAGGGAAGGTATAATTAGGTGCAAATTTTTAGTTGTAGATTTAAGACATGAAATAGAACTTTCGCTAAGAGAGTTAACAAAGTTTCCTGTCAGAGACATCTCTGTGGTGTGGTGATCTGTGTGGAGCTGCTGTTGCATGTAAGCCTCCAGCACCGGTCTGATTAAAAGGCACAGTGGCTGCATCTCAAATGTAACCTTCTAACTTCTTTTTTGAGTAGAAAATGAGCTCATGTCCCTAGCATTTCCTCTCTTACCCTTTGTCTAAACTATTCTTTTAGACTGATATTTAACCACACCAGTCCCTGAGCTCATCATACTTCTGTCTCAGTACTGCCCACTTAGTAAACAAAATTCTTACAAAAGCATTTCTAGAATTCAGTCTGTAATCACACACACACACACACACACACACACACACACACACACACTAGAAGTGGAGCTCTGCCATGAACAGGTTTATATGCAATGCAAAGCCCAGGAGAGAAAGCACAGAAAATGTGGAGCCATGGTTTCGTGTGTCTTGCGCTCTTGCCATTGTCAATGACCTCTCTATGCCTGCATGTTTCTGGTAAAGTAAGAGAAATGGAATAAAGGTCTTTGCAGTTAGCCTCCAACAAGGAGTGTGTGTGTGTGTGTGTGTGTGTGTGTGTGTGTGTGTGTGTGTGTG